>JASANF010015549.1:0-54048 GCA_030248245.1 Trissonchulus sp. WLG1_4 | reverse complement strand
GATATAAGGATGTGCAAAGTTGAATTAATGAATTTATTCGCACATAGAACTTGTATTACATATATATAGTAAAACTGTTATAGTTCGATCATATGTTTTTGTCATCTTACAAAGTCAGCATGTGATAAAAGTCTCAGTAAAAAACTAGAGGAGGTCACTACATGACCCCCCTGGGAAGTCACGGAGTGGCAATTTAAATTTCATGAATCTCTAGTGCGCTGAGAAATCTGACATGACGCGTAGGTTTAATTCTGTTGACAGCTCTGGTTCCGAGATGTTCGTTCGCTAGTTGAATGGCTCGCTTCAATCCTTTGTGTTTTGTGACTTTGTCAGGTTGAAAAGGAGAAGTAGCAGAGATAGGAACATAAGCAACTCGATCTGTTCCAAAAAATTTCACCGCCACTGAGTCTTTAGGTCGGCGTCTACTGGACAATGGCGACGTAAGCGGATTAATGACTATCGCTGGCCACAGTGGATAACCTGGATACTTGGTCATGAGCAACTTTCCCAAATTGGGCTGAAAAGCTGTACTATGGGGACCAACTGGGTGAAATGGCTGAAGATTGGATTCAGCATTCAACTTCGTCGCATCTTCCTGGTCAAGGAAAGCGGGTTTGACTCGATCGACCGATACATGGTCTTCTCTTCCATGGTACTGAATAATCACGGTCTTGGGAGTACGCGAGATGACTTTGTATGGACCATGATACCTTGCATCGAGCGTTGACTTTGGACTCTCAGAGCGAACCCATACGTGTGTTGCCGTGCTGAGTTCACGAGGAATAAAGACTGTTTTCTTATGAGATCGCGCGCATGGGGTAAATTGCTGAACGTTCGCAAACAGGCGACTAACAAACTCCGGTGAAGGCTCGTGGTCAGTATCCTTTTTGTATGGATCAAAAAAGAAAGGACTTGGCAAACTTATTGTAGATCCATAGACCAGTTGTGAGGGAGAGTAGCCTGTTTCGTTCACCGTTGATCTCAGTCCGAGCAAGACCAAAGGAAGTGCATGGTACCATTGACTTGACGTGCAAGATGCACGAAGAGAGTTTTTAAGCGTTCTATGAAATCGTTCAATTGCCCCATTGCACGCAGGATGATATGCGGTGGTACGCTTGCGACGAATACCCAATTTGGCCATCAATGCGCTCTACAAACCGCTTTAGTTGTGGGCACCTGAAAGTCGGCGTTGTCTTCGTTCAGCAGAGCCAGGATGGCTTCCAGTTGGGCTCTGGGAAAACTTTTGAGAGAGATCGGACCTGGATTCGGTTCGATGCCACCGATCAGCAGCAGAACGCGGAGTCCACTGGCATATCTAGCAGACAAACTGCCCAGAAACAGCCCAGTCCCGAATGCCCTACATCGTACTTGACAGCGGTAAAAGTTCGATCGCAGGTAAAACTGCTGGGAAAACGGACGACTGCAGTCAATACTGCAGGCAATAAATCCCATGTCAAACCATGCAGCCCGGTATTGCGTTTTCCCCGTTTTCACACCTGGCAGCAAGCAGCAATTGTCAAAATGTTCTTCTAGCGGCCAAGTGCGAGTGCAGCAGCTGCCAAAAAGGAGCCAAATTGCAAGCAAAATTTGAGTAAAAAGCAAGCTCATTTTGGCAACTGGCAGTTAGGTAACCAACAGGCAGAAAACAGAGACCGGGGATGGTAGAAACGTCCTCGCAGGGTCACCAAAATGTAGGAATATAAGGATGTGCAAAGTTGAATGAATGAATTTATTCGCACATAGAACTTGTATTACATATATATAGTAAAACTGTTATAGTTCGATCATATGTTTTTGTCATCTTACAAAGTCAGCATGTGATAAAAGTCTCAGTAAAAAACTAGAGGAGGTCACTACATCGGTTAGTCGGTTAGCTAGTTATATTCACGTTAAATGAGTAGTTATAATTCCAATTTTATTAATGACGGAATTTAACTTAACTATTAATTAAATTAAAACAATTTAACTACCAACTATTAGATATTACCTAGACAAACTTCGCTAGTTTAATGTTTTTAGCTATTTACCTAGCTAAATACCAGTTATCGAATTGGGCCGGCCGGCCGGTGTTTTAACTTTAAATAACTAAAAATAACTAAATATTAATAAACTAGGTATTGAAATATTGTTGTTGGACAGTTTTTTCAGTGTGTTCTTACATATTTCTAGTCGCAATGAATGCCCTGTGAGCTGCTTGTGGTATGTGTTTACGGTTTTCATGACAGCAAATGTATCCTTAAAGCATATTTTTCACCTGTAAGCACTTCTAAGGCCACTTGTAGAGGTCGATTCCTACCTAAAGCCAATTGAACTAGTACTTCAAGTAGTCTGGTTACCTAGCCAACCCTCAGACTATGAAAGCTATACGGTATGTGACTAGCGTAACGGTGGTCAGCCTGAAACGCTTGTGTTTACTTGGCGTTTTTTGCTGAAATCAAAAATCAGAAATCAAAAATCAAAAATCAAAAATCAAAAATCAAAAATCAAAAATCAAAATCAAAACTATAAATTTAAAAATCTGCATCAAAAATCAAAATCAAGCTTTCAAATTTTCGGCAAAGTATCAAAAATCAAAATCAAAATGCCAAATTTTTGGTAACGCATCAAAAATCAAAATCAAAATTCAGCAAAATTGCGGAATCAAAACACACCTACTACAAAGCATGAGCCAACTCAATCTGTCACCCGTTACCCAGTTAGACGCTTACTCCGAGCCCCACCCGGTGGCTCATCATTTGAGACGCTGGCACAGGTTAAACAATCCAAAGTCTACGCCACAGCAAGCGGTATCCGAAATCAAGCCCAATTACGAGCTCTTTTATTACATGTAACCGGAGCCCGGAACTGATGTTCAATAAATTGTCGACATTGCCCTTAATAACTCTGACATTGAACATGACATCGACACATTTAAGCATACCTGATCGTTTTGCCCAAAAAATGAGCATTCCATATGAACGCTACGAATCAGCAATTGCAAGACTTGTAAAGTTGAGCAACAGGCCCCAGGTCCAAGGCGAGTCTACAGAGGTATAGCAGATAACGTGCCAAAGCCGATACATGTCAGTTCGGAGAGCGGCATGACTCTCTAATTCGCGATCAAATTATTGAAGCATGTCATTCCAGCTCGCTGCGCCGACGTCTTTTACGAGAACAGAATGTCACCTTACTCAAAACTTTAGAACTAACCAACCAGAGCCATGGAAGCGTCTGAATGTTAAGCAGAAGCAATAGAAAACCCCATACATGGAATAGTGGCCCAGCTCCGGCCCCGTGCAAACTGCCAGATCTGCCAACCATTCGCCTAAAACCACGCCAAAAAGAGCCCGCATGGGCTCAGAAAGCACGGCAAAAATTTGCTTCAAAGCGAAATACCCAAAACGCGGTGAACCTGGGCACTAGTCCTGCGGCCTGCCAAGCATCAATGGGTAAGATCTGTTCTAGTTGTGGCAAGCTTGGTCATTTTTTTAAAGCATGCCGATCGTCTAAACACATTCGTTTTGTTTTAGCTGATGATTTTTGTCAGAATCCGGCCAACGACGCAGGACTCAGGTGCTAGTTCCAACGTAATCGGATAAAATAAATTTACAAAACTCATTTTTGGCAAACTACTTACTGAAAGCTACGGACAAAAAGTTGTATGCTTACGGTTCAAGAATACTTCTTCCAATAGTGGGCAAACTAATTATCAAAACTAACAATAGCCATAGAAATTGAATTATTGGTCTTCAAAGGGAACGCACCCCTTATATTAACCCTTTAATGCCTAGAACATCTCACTACAGACAGCCTGATTCTGACACCTTCTAGTTTTTTGACCATTGCTCGAGTTACGAGCATTGTAGAGAGATCGCGATAGAGATTCGATAGAGAAATGAATGTCGAACAAAACATAATCAGTCGATTAAGGGTCTAGGACGCACCGGTTTATAGTTATAAGCGCTGAAAGCTGAGAATTTGTGAAAAAAATGAACTATTACTCAGGCATAATATGTACCTCCCCCTAGAGTATTAACACAAAAACCATACGATTGCCATAGTTCAAGGCTAGCAATAGAGTACAAGTGTACAGCATTTGTTGTATCTGATGCACACAGAGTTGACAGCTGGCGGCGCAATCCAAATTGTTAATGAGGTCACGAAGAAAATTCAAAATACTACTTTTGTGATGAAAAAAAGTTAAATTTGCACATTGCTTAAGGAAGCATAGGTTTTGTTGTGTGGCAGTAGCTTTTTTTCGCCATTTCCGGCTTCTTTTCAGCTGCTCGAGCAGCTGCAAAAAAGCCGAAAACAGTGAAAAAAAGCTGGAGCAGCTGAAAAAAGCTGAAACTGCAGCGTTGTCATGACAACGGAGCAGCTAGTCTATAGTGACCGCCGTACTTATCTGCTTTTTTCAGTTGCTCGAGCGTTTTTTCAGCTGCTCGAGTTTTTTTCAGCCGAGAAAAAGCTCAATGTAAACACGGCCTAATGCACTATAAAATTAGTGAAACATTGTTAAATTCATGAACTTTGCAATTTCTTTACTAAACTGCGTAATTAAATAAATAATATTGAGACCAGCATACATTTATAAGTGTTACGCCGTGTTTACATTGAGTTTTTTCAGCTGCTCGAGCAGCTGAAAAAAAGCTCAATGTAAACACGGCCTTATTCATTCGATTTTGACAATTTGTATGTCTGCTGTGTAGGTACTGGCTCATCCAACCAATTTTTCAAATGATTTTTTCTTCAAGTCAAACAACTCGAAAAAAAACGTTCAACTTTTGTGTGTCACTTCGATACGTTCTTGTCATACTACAAATATCCACACACTCCACAGCTAGTTTCTTATTTGGAAAATAAATATGAAGCTTACTGGTTGTGATAAAACGAAGATCTAGTAATATAAAATTTTTAATATGAAGTCCTGTTATGTGTGCGATTGGCTCAAATCGTGAAGTTGGTAGACAGTTGTACAAATTGGTACAAAATGTGGTAATGGTGGTACAAAATAGTACAAATTCTGAGCTATCAGAAAAAGCATATCTCAGAATTTGTACTTGACAAAGTGTCTAGTCTAGACAAAAGTGACAAAATAGAAATTTTCAGAAATTTGCCAGCTTACATAGCCTAGAGAATCCTGCAAACTAAGCCTAGACGATGCCTTAAAACATCATAAAGCACTCAAAACTATCCAAAAACAAAAATTATAGCCATTTTTGGCTTCGAACTTTGGCCTACGTGTACGTTCACTTCCAAAAACATTGAAAATGCAATATTGGTCATAGCTCAGAAAATCCAAATTTGTGGATAGGGGTTCTACACAGGAAAACCAGGAATCTGAATTTTCTGTAAAATTTTTTCGGTTACGGATTTTTCAGATGTTTTTTACCCTTTCCATTCAGAGACATTTTACAGACTTTCAGAGGAATTTCAGATAAATTTCAGAGAAGTTCAGGGGAAATTTAGAGAATTTCACCCAGAATTCAGAGACTCTGAATTTTATCTGAAAAAAATGTTACTGGCTTTTCAGATAATTTTCAGATACTTTTTACAAGAATTTCAGATAAAATTTACCTGATATTTACAGATGTGAAAAACATGTGAATTTTCTCTGAAACTCGTGTAAAAAGTATCTGAAATTTATCTGAAAAGCCAGTAACATTTTTTTCAGATAAAATTCAGAGTCTCTGAATTCTGGGTGAAATTCTCTGAATTTCCCCTGAACTTCTCTGAAATTTATCTGAATTTCCTTTGAAAGTCTGTAAAATGTCTCTGAATGGAAAGGGTAAAAAACATCTGAAAAATCCGTAACCGAAAAAATTTTACAGAAAATTCAGATTTCCTGGTTTTCCTGTGCTATTACAAAAAATGCTTCCCTCAAGATGCTCTACTCCAAAAAATAGGTCCACTATTCCCCCCCCAAACTGCACTTGATCCCAAGTTTTTTTGAGTTTGTTTGTGAGTTGGCTGTTGACCTATTGGACCTATTTTTTTTGAGTAAAGCACCTTGGGGGAAGCATTTTTGCTTCAAGAACCCCTATTTCATTTTTTGGATTTTCTGAGATATCACCCCCCAAAACCCTCACTGAGGGACGTTTTTGCAATTTTTTTCGGAAACCCGTGTTTTCTCCGTTCTAAACTTGTTTAAATGGTCGGAATATATAATGTTTAAAATTTTTTGGAATCAAAACAAAGGCACGTTGGCTGTGACCAAGGTGCAGTGGCGTATTTAGGGCGGGAGAGGGGCACATCACAAGAAAACTTTTCCCAGAAAAATCCCAGAAAAACCCAGAAACCAAATTTAGAAAAAACCCAAAAAATTACTTTTTTGGGTACTTTCTGGGTATTTTCTAGGTTTTTCCTGGCTATTTCCTGCCTTCCTGGGTATTTCATATTCATTTACTCCATTTAAACACGTTTTGAAACAGATTTCGAGGGGTCATATCTCAGAAAAGCCAAAAAAAAGGTCTACTCAAAAAAAGGTCCACTATTCCCCCCAACTGTATAAATGTAACCATTTTTTGCACGTTTTTTGTATCGATTTTTTTAGTTTAAAACGACGTCTAAAACGGTAAAAACATGGGTTTCAGAAAAAAATGCAAGAACGTCTCTCACTGAAGGCTAAGATTTCGAGGGTCGTATATCTCAGAAAATCCAAAAAATCAAATAGGGGTTCTTGAAAGAAAAATGTTTCCCCAAACCCCAAGGTGCTCTACTAAAAATAGCTCCACTATCCCCCCGATTGTATTTAACCCCAAATAACTACGACTTCAATGGAGGGTGGCGGGGGTCTGGCGGTTTCAGCCTCCAAAAGCCCGAGAAAATTTCAGGTTAATTTTTGTTTGGGTCCAGTTAAGCACTGTCTGGGTCAAGAATATATATGTCGTAAACTCGTAAGCGGACAGAAATTTCGGGTAATGACTGTTCGATTTTTTGTAATGGGATAAAATGGACCTTTTAGCAATTGTAACTAAAAAATTAGCATCGCAAAATGCAAAAACACTTATCGACACAGCTGCAGAGATGTGGGCGGCAGACCCCAGCAAAAATTAAGAGATGTTTTCACTTTTTAGGCCAAAATTGGTCAAGTGGCGACGTATCAATTTTTTTCGAACCGGGAAATTGAAAGCAAATCACGTCAGACGCTGAACGTCACGTCAGATAGTGCACTATGTGCTCGTGTATATACAGTATACACATGCAGAGTCTTTGATGAAAGCTAATAACAAATACTAAGTCACTAAGTTGCAGGGCCAGGGGTCTGGGGGCGGCAGTCTTCAAAAAAAAATTGGAGATTTTTTCAATTTCTAGGCCGAATTTGGTCAAATCAGCGTCAAAAATTGCTCAAAACCTTTCGTCATTTTTATTTTCTGAACGGCATTTTTAAGTTTCAGTTCTGCAAATGACGCCATTTTTGACCAAAAAAACCCTGTCCGACACACACATCTTCCCGGCTTAGGCTCCTGGGGGCCCTTGCCTACGAGCTAGGGATGGAAGTCTCGGTTTTTTTCCGAGACCGAGACCACGAAACCGAGCCTACCGAGACCGAGACCAAATTCCGAAACCGCCAAACCCGAGACTCTTGGTCATTTTTTGGCATTTTTTTAACGTATTGATTTGATGACTTGTAATTTACAAGTCTTTAGGTAGAGTTACAAAACCATGCTCAGATACTTTATGTATATGTAACTAACAGTTACATCACGACAGTTTGGGGTACATTTTCGGTTCCTTCCCCTGTTTTATGTGAACTCTGTCTTTTTGAATATAGTGACGTTTTGATATCTGCCCCAAAACAGACGCAATTTGACTTGGACTTCCTACAGAACGCATACATGCATGCAGAATGCAGGGGCGGCTGTAGCTGTCCTAGTTATATTGGGTTAGTTTAGAGGACCAAATAAGCAACAACAAGGAATAGTAAGACACAAAGTTTGGGGTCTGGGCTGGGGGCTACAGTTCCCAAAAAAAGATGGGAACTTTTTTGTTTTTGGTCAATTGGAGACCCCTGCACCTTAGTCAGTTTGTCTTAGTTGCTTTTATGATCAAGTTGTTTTATGATCATCTTTCTTGAAAGTGTGTCCACTGATCATCTTTCTTGAAAGTGTGTCCACGTGTACATGAGTGCATTCAGTTTACTTACTTAATATACTTATATCGTATATACATACTTTTAGCTGTGTTACCGTTCTAAATCGACAGTTATAGTGCATTTGTGGCCAAAAAATTTCCGAATTTGCTAGCTTCTGGATAGTCGTCGGCCCGCGGATATATATAATATATTATATATACATATATATATATATATATATATATATATATATATATATTATATATATATATATATAATGATTACTTTTGGTGTTTTGAGCCCTTGTTTGTGTGGATTGAGATGGAGAGTTTGGGGGGTTGGTCTTTGGTTTGGTTTAGTTTGGGTAGATTAGATTAGAGGAGGAGCGGAGCTTTTAAACGTTGGTAAGGGATATGGATCTCTTGTCCAAGTATAGGTATAATCAATTGAATGAACTTTTTAAACGGGAGTTAACCAGCTTTCAACGTGCTTATGAAGAAAGTTTAGCTAGTAATCCTAACAAAAGACGTTTTTTTTAAGTATACTAGTCAACGGATCAAGCCAAAGTGTGGTATTCCTATGTTAATAAATACCGATGACGGTTCTTTTGTTATGTCTGATGCTGATAAGGCTAATTTGTTTAATGATCATTTTTCGTCTGTATATACTGTTGATGATATGCGGTTAGTTGATTGTGGTCACCTGTCTTTTTTTGATAGGTTCGACTCAATGGTTTTTGATGTTATAGATATTTATGATTATCTTAAGGGGTTGAGAAATAGTCTTGTTACAGGCCCAGATGAAATTCCTTACATGTTTTATCGAACTTTCGCAGCTGAGCTAGCTTTTCCTATATTTTTCATAACCGATTTTGCGTACAGACTTTCTTATGTACCAAGAGATTGGAGAGATGCGAACATTGTTCCAATCTTTAAAAGTAAAGGATCACGTGCGCATGTCGATAATTATCGTGATGTATCTCTGACTTGTGGGGCTGCTAGACCACTAGATGCTTTGTTAAACTTACAATTGCGTAATTTTTGTCTAAATTCTAACGTGCTTTCCCCTTATCAACATGGTTTTGTTGCGGGTAGATCGACGGTGACTAACCTACTAGTTGCCACTAGTATGTGGATCAATGCTATTCAAAACCGTCAGTGCGTTGATGTGGCTTATATTGATTTTAAAAAAGCGTTTAATACAGTTTGTCATAGAAAGTTGCTGGAAAAATTGGGACACGTAGGCTGTAGTGGTTTGCTTCTGGGGCTTTACCGTGCTTTTTTGACAAATCGCCGGCAGAGAGTCAGGGTTGGGGATTCTATTTCTTCTTGGAGTGAGGTTACGAGTGGTGTGCCACAGGGGTCTGTTTGTGGTCCAACGCTTTTTTTGTTTTATGTTAATGATGCGATTGAGCTGTTTGGCAAATCTAGTTTATGGTTTGCTGATGATTCGAAGATATTTTTTGAAGGGGAGTTGAGATACAACCTACTTCAAAATGCATTAGATTCTTTTCTTCAGTGGGCTAACACTTGGCAAATGTCTCTTTCCTTAAACAAATCTTTTGTGATGCATTTGGGGAAGTCAAATCCAAAATTTACTTACTTTGTTGACAACGCTCCTCTTGTAAGTATGTCTGAATGTATTGATTTAGGTATTTTAATTACGACGAACTTAAAGTTCTCAGAACATATAGCCAAAATAGCAAAAAAAGCACATGGGATTTTATATTTGGTGACGAATTCATGTATTACTAATGATGTCAATGTTCTTGTTGCACTGTACAAATCTTATGTAAGACCTATAATGGAGTATGCTTGTGAGGTGTGGAACCCGCATTTATTGCGAGATATTGAAGTATTAGAAAAGGTGCAGAGGAGGTTTACTAGACATTTTTTCGACCTACGTGAGTTGGAGTATGCAGAACGTTGCAGAATACTGGGGATTCAATCACTGGAGTTTAGACGATTGTTTCGTGATTTGTTATTAACTTATAAGATCATTCATGGGTATACGATCATTAACCCGTATGTTGTTTTTAGCTTCCATAACTCGACTAGTACTAGGGGTCATTCGCTTAAACTGCGAATGCCCAAGTGTAGGATTGACTTAACGAAGTATGGCTTTTTTTCGAGAGTTATTTTACCCTGGAATAGTCTCCCAGATCAAGTAGTGAGTTCGAAGTCTGTTAAAACTTTTGGTGAAGGTGTTAATGAGAATGCACATTTCCTGTTAAAATATCTGAAATTGAATAAATTTATTTGATTATGCTCTGTTTTTCGCGGCTATATATCCGCCTTGTTATTTCTATGAAGTAAATTTTTCTTCTTCTTCTTCTTCTTTCTTCCCACTATCACTTTTGCGTGCACTCTGGTTCTGGTCAGAAACTAGCATTCTTTTTGAACGAAGTATGCTCAGAGGTGTATTGTTTTTGGCGTTAAATTTGGGGAAAAAGTGTATTTTAACACATTTCAAAAAATTTTGTAATCTTTTAAAAAGGGGTTGCAGGAATTGTTGGCGTACAAAGTGTATTTTAAAATCTGGGGACTGTTAGAAAAGGGTGGTCAACAAAATGTAAGCAAAAGTAAACAAAAAATTTTGTTTGAAAATATTGCAAAATATAGGGTCTTCCGAAGGGGGTTCCGGTTCCGGTATTTTTAGGTGGTTCCGGTTCCGGTTTTGGTAGTTTTAGGGTTCCGGTCGATCCCTGATATTATATATATAATAATATGTATATGTGTGTGTGTGTGTGTGTTGTTGCTTTAGATTTTTTCCTAATGATTAACTAAAATTATTGAAAGATTTTGGCTGGAATTTATTTAACTATCACCGTTGCGTTCACGAATCAACAGGAATGAAGCATAAAATTGCCTGAATCAGTGATGGGGAATGGAAATTGAAAATATTGTCGCCAATACTGTCTATATTAAGGCGAGAGAAAGTAAGTCATGGTTTTCGTAAGCTGTATGTAGTGCGGCCGTATTCATAAATAAGTCCGGATGAATAGCTCGGCTGTTGAGCGTTGCGGAAGCCTGGATTTTTATTCGAACTTTTTATACTGAGTTCTGGATAATAATCCGAGCTTGATTTTTGTGATTATATACCAGACCGTAAAGCCCGGCATTTTATCCCAGCTTGTAAACGTTTGTCATCCCTAAAAAGTAAACAATCCCTAAAAAGTAGACGTACGTACGTTCATAAAACTTGAACCCGTTAAAAAATAACAAAAAAACATTTACGAGCTTATTGCCGAACAAATTGTAGTTCGTGCGCCATTTACCAGGTTAATATATATAATATATACAGCAATTCAAAAATATACAAAAACTTGTCTAGAGCATATTCAAAAGTATCCGCATTTCCGCGCATGTCATTAGTCGACATTGGCTTTAGCACCAGTTGTAACCGTACCCATTTTGTAGTAGTATGAAGTATATATTTACATAGTAAAAATAAAGTTGGCAGGAACAGCATATTTTGGTTGACAATAATGACTGTTTGTGTTTTAGGCGGCGGCGGCAAGGGTCGTGGTCGCAGCAAGAAATGGAAGACCTACTTGCAATATCCTCACATTTCCGAGTGCCTTCACTTGAAAGACGAAATAGGTAATGTAGTAGTGGTAGTACTCGGCCTTCATCAAGTTGAAGATGAATTTTAACCCCTCCGCACAAAAGCACCTTATTGAGCGGTTTCATTTGGACCACACTTTTGCCAAGAAGTACAACAACAAACAAACAAACGTTTATTCAATAAGGGCATGGTTAGGATGCAGCACAGAAGTATAAATAAACTAAATCAATGCATTACTTTGCTTCTACAAAAAAAGTAACAATAAAGCAAATTAAGACGAAATATTACGAAATGTTAAAGCGTCAAATCGCAGAAATAATGCTAACACAAAGAAACTAAAATCAAGATGATAATAAATAAGCAGAGAAGAAGAAAATAACCAAACTAGCAGAAACTAAGCATAACACAACAAAGGTATATAACATCACATTAGTTTACTCATGGAGTGAATCAATATTATTTTCCAAGGCTATCTTCCAAGCTGGGTTTTTTTCGCTGGCGAATTTTCGCAATTTTGCGAAAAGCTTGAAATTTTGTTCGCAAAATCAAATTTTTTTTCGCAGACTTACTTTTGTTACTTAATGCAGTAGATTTTACATCTAAATGCTAATAAAACATTATTACGCCTATACAGTATACAGGATTAAGACTGACGCAATTTTTACCCGTTTTGGCCAAAAAGCAACGATTTTGACATTTTTATTTAAATTTGTGGAGCCGTCCTGAGAATTTTGTAAAACTTTTCACAATTTTCTTTTTAACAATCGATGTTCAGTCCTAAAGAAATTTCAGAAGACCCGCCAATGACCAAGTTAGGCCTGAAAATGCTAACATTTTGAAACGTTTCTTTTCTTATGTCACCTCCTACCCCTATTATATCTACTGTCTATTAGTGTTACATGCAGTCGGTGGGATGATACATGGAACAAAATGTGTCTTATTCACAGTCACTAGAAACATCAAGTCATAAAGTTGCACGAGTCCGGGCCTAGGAGATCAGAAAAAGTAGGAAAAATTTTCAATTTTTAGACCAAATTGGGTCAATGAATTGGGGACGTGTCGGAAATGTTTTCCGACTGAACCACAAAAATCGGCGCATAGACCTTATATACGAGTTCACCTATATACATTGCGTCAACATTTTTTCGCATTTTGGCGAAAAGGTTTGAAATTTTTTCGCAATCTCGAAATTTTTTTCGCAATCGCGAACGTTTCGCAATCTCGAAATTTTTTTCGCAATCGCGAACGTTTTTGCGCAAAAAAACCCTGCTTCCAAGCCTAAGTGTAGGTGCAGAAACTGTATACTCACTCAGTTGATTCCATTTATTCACTACTCTAACTGAGAAAAAATGCTTTCGAGGTAAAAGATTGAAACGCTGGGGATAAAGCTTCCAAGAATGACCCCTGGTTCTGTTTTGCTCTGGGATAGTGAAAAGTTCCTCTGGATTCAATATCGTGTGACCGTTTAAGGGGGTAATGTCGTTTTCGTGGTTTTTGACATTTCAGTGTAATTTTTGCGCCCACAGAACTCAAGCTAAAAACGGACTACGGCTTCGAAACTTTAACCACATTATCTTTAGGAAAATATCCCCACCCGTTTTTTTCCTTTTCTAAAAATAGTTTGTAAAGTCGGTGTTATGGGCTTTTGAAAATTTCAGAGAAAAGTCAAATTACGTGATTTTTGCACGAAAATGTCATTTTCTCAACGTAGAAACGACTTATCAACTATATCAAAAATACGGGTGGGGATATTATGTCAGTGCATAACTGCAAAAAGTTTAGTAGTTGTTGGCTGATCTTGAGTTTCATAACTGCGGCGCAAAAATTAGTCAAAAAAACCGCTGATGGGGTGTATTCAAATGATAGCAGCAGTAAAATTGCAAAAGATAATCTGCTTTTAAATATAGTTTTTTAAAGCTAGAAGGTGTAAAAAAATGTAAAAAAGACCGCTCTAGTTTTTGTTGAGGTTAAGTGCATTTATGGTAGTTTAAAAAAACACCTAAAAACGCAATTACCCCCTTAAAATCTTATATACAAAACATAAATCTTACAAATTCGTATATACGTCTTTTTGTCAAAAATTGCTTACATTTTATAAAAAAGGTCGTAAATACGTAAAAGGTAAAAAAAATTTTCTAATTGAAAACACTGTATTAGTCGAAAAAGCCATTGCCCTATAATTGTTTGGCCTAAAAACTGATCTCTTTTTTTGCCTTTACGGGCCACTCTGTAGACATTCTAGGGGGTGAGCATACATGGTCGTGGGGGGGATTGCTCCCCCCCAACCCAACCTCGCTCCCCCCCCCCCCCAAAAAAAAGATAGCTCACGAAGCAAAAATCGGTGGCTCAGGAGCAAAATTCGGTGGCTCGCGAAGCAAAAATGACCGGAAAAGTTGCCCCCTTCCCCGTCGACGGCTCCCCCCTAGACTTCCTGAGCTGCAAAGTGTGGGGGTGAGGCACTATTGACTATACATAGACTTGAGTTTTTTTAGGGCGGTGGGTGAAGTGGCCTTCTGGGGGAGGGGGGTTGGTTAATCTCCTCCACTCCCGCCGATGTATGCCCATATTTTTTATTTTTGAACTACCAGTACTAATTGTTTTGGTTTTGGAAGCGTATTGTGTTCGTGTGTGTCTATATTTTTCAGTATGTTTGAATGTTTACTTCGATAATTTGCTAGAACACGATTCCATACAGGAATATACCATGCTGTCAATAATACATATATATAATCACATATTTGTTCACTGCACTGTTTAGTATTTATTCTATTGGTTTGGCTGTTTGTACATAGCTTCATGTAGATATAGTTTTTTATCTTACTGACCGTAGTGTAAACTACAACTACGTGGTGTAAACTGTAAACTATTTTACTGACTGTAAAAAATCAGCTAAAAAGGTCAAGATTTCATGTTAGAGAGACGCGCTGTGTTAAGTCTGTAAACACTGTGATTTTTTATGTTTTCGTGCATAGAAGTTTTAACACATTTCAAAAATTGAGAAGCCCCCCTCCAGAAATTTTTCATGGCTCCGATATTGTTTCTGCAAGTGCAATTTCGCCCCTTACGCCAGAGATGTTAGATTTTCTCGCATGCACCAATTTTTGGATGTTTTTTCACCCCACCCCGTACGATATATATACTTAGTAGTGCACATAATGTATGTTGGAGTATGTAATTGTGAAATGCTAAAATGCATTTCAATTCAACATACGTTCACATCAGGACAATGCGTAAGCAACTATTGTGTGGACTGATGAGTATTCGCTGTTTCTTTGACTTACACGCATTTACTTTGTAAGTGTATGTAAACTGTAAAATGTAAAGGCAATAGAATTTTTTGTGAAGTTGAAGATTAAGTGTGCATACTTTAAGATCAAGAAGTATATATTTATGGTGTGTCACTCAACTTCGCGTGAAAGTTGTGTACAAAATATGAAGCAAATGTAGACTCTACATACATTCGCAACATTTGGTTTGGTATGTATTTTTTGAGCTGAAATAGAAAACCTTAAAACTTTGCGGGCTCCTAATAAAACTCCTCTAGTGAAATGTGGTCGGTTAGTTTACCTTCAGATGTGTGTATACCCGTAATATGTGTGTATACGGTCGGAAAGGGGTGTGTGAAAAATTAGCTTGGAAATCTTGGAGAAATTATAATTTTTTATTGCGAATGGGAAATTGATTTATATATATAGGACATGCGTGTAAAATGCGATCAAAGTCAGCAATACGATACAATCATAAATCGTCGTTTTTTGCGCAAAAAGAACACTTAAACAGTGTTTGCGCTAGTGAGAGACTAAAAAATATATAACTTTGTCGTTTTGTCAAGACAAAAACTCTGTTAGAATAGTTGGTGTTAGATTCGGATGCTGACCATTAATGCGGCAGCAGGTTTAAAGATAGACTTTCTGCCAATTGCCTTTTGTCAATTACTGTCCATTCGTTCACTGTTTACGGTCAAAAATATTAGGTGCGAAACACAAATTGCTAATTTTTAGCAATTTTTTTAGTATTATAAACGGTATATACTGTGTATATATATATACAGATTACGTGAGTCACGGTGGAAAAGTTAAAAAGTTGTCAAAGTGAAATTAAAACAAGTATATATATATATATATATATATATATATATATATATATATATATATATATATATATATATATATATATATATATATATATATATATAGTATATATATAATTATAAAGGTAATGAAGACGAATGTTGGAGACTTTAATAATAGATTTCATTGACATGATTGTATATCGTAATGTGTAACATGGTATAATCAGAACTATACTTAGAAGTGAACATATCAACAGGTCAAAACTCTCACAAGTGAGAAACTAACCAGAAGAATATTTTTATTTCATTCAACTTTTTGGGTTGCCGAAAATTTGCGAAGCAACAAATGGGCAACCCTTTAGGTGACATTTTTTTGTGTCTGTTCGTTTCAGATTGCACGTACGATTATGTTGTGGAAAAGCAGCCCATTGGCCGAGAACTGTTCAAGCAATTTTGTGCCAGAAACCCCGACTTCAATGTTTGCATTAAATTTCTGGAGGAAGTGGTCAGTTTTCATATAGTTAATCCAGTTTAGGAGAGTGATAGCCGATCTCGGGGCCCGGGTGAACAGTCCCCCCACACTCATGTATAGTCGAGCGGAAAAAAAGCCACGTCGATTTGTCGGTAAAAAAAGCCATTTTTATGCAGCTGCCTACGAATGAGTTGGAGTGAATTTTTTTGTGCTCGGCTAGTGTAGGCTATTTTATGGCTACAGGCCAAAAATTGGGGTTTTGCGATGATTTTTCGTTCCAATATGCGTCTTTGAAACGACCCAAACATTGCCTGAAATGGGTCCTTGAGGGCAATTTTTGAAATTCTCTAAATTTTCAGTAAAAGCCTAGAAAGTTGGAAATTTTTGTTTTGCTGAGCTAATCAGAGACTGTAGTATCCTATTTTGTTAATTCTAGCACCGTATAAATTACCGTTTCTCAGATATGGCCTGGCTTTTTTCCCGACATTTTGACATGGGGCGAAAAAAAGCAACTTTTTCTATATCAATTTTCTCGCAAAGTGTGTGCTTAAATTGAGATTTGAATGTTTTTTCAGGCAGCCTACAACCAGCACTTTATATCCCAACGTCGTAATGCCAGAAATATTGCACATGAACGCCGTTATGCCCCTTCCAGTTTTAGTATCGCAACCTGGTCAAATAATGCTTCACCCAGCTACCAAATTTCACAAAAGTGGCATTTGAAAACAATTTTTAGCCTAGAACTTAAGGGA
Source organism: Trissonchulus sp. WLG1_4 (assembly GCA_030248245.1). Taxonomy (NCBI): domain Eukaryota; kingdom Metazoa; phylum Nematoda; class Enoplea; order Enoplida; family Ironidae; genus Trissonchulus; species Trissonchulus sp. WLG1_4. The sequence goes on along the minus strand of JASANF010015549.1, from coordinate 37,132 downwards.
AAAGGTCTAAACGTGTTTTAATGCAGCCATACTGCTCCAAATGCACAAAATACTGATATTTTTCAATGGATTTATGTGAAAATTGTCATTGTCATCATTTTTACAAGTTTGGCCGGGTTGAGTAGAAGCTAATCCTTCAAACTTGGCCTTTAGTTTTTTTCGACTGCATTTGATTTCACAGTATATGGTGATTGTGAATTATATTTATTTATATCACAGTGTATTTGATCTGTGTCAGAATGCAAAAACACGGCATCAGAAAGGTTGCTATGATAAAAAATAGCCCATTGCTTTTTTTCCCGTCAGGTGGCTGTTTTCCCGAAAATGGTTTTTTTCCCGACGTCCAAAACGACCGTTGCTGGTGTATGTTGCAATTTTACAGCTTCAAATTGTCACACAAGATGCGGATAGACGTGCCGTTAGCAGATCACTAATCAAAGCTCCAAATAGTTGACTGTAGCAAATTTTATTATACGGAAACTATAAAAATGGCTTTTTTTCCCGCTTGACTATATCGTCACACCCACCCGCTCCCCCATACGATGGCCTGAAAAATGTCCCAGAAATCTGTCGATTAAAATTTACAGTGCAGATATTTTCGATTCGACAAATCCTCATTTTGGACAATTAGTTGGTTGTTGGTTTGTGAAAAACAAAATTGGTTTAAAATTCAGTTTCCATCAGTTAACGAAATTTCAATTTCAGTGAGTCAAATTTCAGTCATTATTGGTCGGGCGCGTAGATTCCAGGAGAAAAATTTCAGAATTATGGACTGGCCACAAATTATAAATTGTTTATAAAATTTTGACCTGAAAAGCGTCATCTTAAATTTCATAGCGGTGAGCAGGCTGTAAGCATACGCGCGCAGCAGGTAGCCAATCCGGGGGGGGGGGGGTGCGGAGCGAGTTTACCACCTCTGTTTTTTGCTTTTTTGTTGAGCCACAATTTTTCCTCCGTGAGCCACCGATTTTTCGATTTTACTGTCTTGAGCATCTTTCAAACATTCTGGGGTCTGGGGGGGTTAAGTCGCCTTTAGCGGGGGGGGGGGGGTTGTGAAAACCCCCCACGCCTATGTATGGCTGTTAGTAAAATTCCAGATTTGGTGACCAAAATTTTAAAACCATGAGCATTTCTTCCCGAAAAAGCCCTGTTTATCAAAACGTCCTCTTTAATCACTTTTGTGACTCTATTCTGTCTCTTTCTGTGGGAGGGAAGGGGTTGCAACACATCAGTACGATTGAGATCCCCCCAGTTTTCTGCTGGTGCCCGTGAGTATCGTAGCACCGGTATGTTGCTCTTGGTGTGTGTGAGTGAGCCAATGTAATGTTAGATATTTTGTTTCCTTCGCAATATATATTCACGGAGTTTTCAGAGGCAGACCTACGTAACTAACCATGGTGTTAATTTCATAAAAGTCTGCCGAACTGATTTATATCATATATTATATGAACTTTATATATGAGTGTGTGTATCATATAATAGATATATACTAATTTATAGTATATAATACGAGAATGGGAAGTAAGAGTAAGCAGCTTACCAAGTTTTTTACTCATAGCGAAAGCTGAAAAAGTTTAATGTTATGTCAACACTCAACAGTCACGAAGACCAAAAATGTCTTATTCAATTTATCGGAGTATATTTATATTTAGATTTAATTGGTTTAATAACTCTATGTATGCTTCAGTTTAGCATGAATTAGTGAAACTTCAAGATAATGAAATTCAATTATATAATTTCTTGCCAATTTTCAGCTTGCTGCCATTGTAGTTATGTGCTGTGTGCCCCAATGCCCTTTTTGCCCCTATGTGCACCACTTCATGAAAGCTCCCAAAGGCGAGGGGTGTTACTAAGCTGCCCCGTTTATACTGCCCCCCAACCCAATTTTCCCTAATGTGCCCCATTTCATGAACCCCCCCTGCCCCTACGCCTCTTCAGGATCCGTTCCACAGGGTAAAACGGAAAGCAGGCTTTTGAAGGGCGAGGGGTGTTACTAGATTGCCCCGTTTATACTCCCCCCTCGATTTTGGGGGTGGGGTCCTCCCCCATCCCCCCTCATACATGTATGCCCGTAGGATCAGTACCACAGGGTAGGGTAAAACAGAAAGCAGGCTTAAAGGGCGAGGGGTGTTACTAAGCTGCCCCGTTTACACTGCCCCCTCCCCCAAAATTGGCCCCACTGGTGATTTCAGGAGGAGTACGAGACGTGCGTGGTGGAGTCTCGCGGTCAGCTTGCCAAGAGTCTGGTCAACAAGTACCTGGTGGACCACGCGGACTGCCTGCTGCCCCCCGCTCTGCTCAGCGCACAGACCGTGGATCTGGACGACCTGCGACAGACCGTGCACGGCCCGGAGACGCCCAAAGACGCCTTCTCACAGCTTAGGGTGTACGTTGGCTTGTAGAGTAGAGACTTGTGGGGTGGACAAACTATGGGGCCATTGGGAGAGCATAGTTCTGGTAGAAGCAGAGGGGTCGTAAAGTCAGACAAAAATTGTTGCACCACTTGAGAAAACGAAACATGTGATTTTGTTACGAAAAGAATAGATTTTGACTATCAGGAGTACAGCATGTAGTGCAGAAGTCATGCCGTGAAGGCACCCCTCCTCGAATCAAGACAACATGTCTTCATCATTCCAGGAGGGGACCCCCGGCCCCCTCAAATCAGTGAAGTGTCTCGATTTGAGGGGGGGGGGTACCCACTTCGTTTCATCACACTACCAGATCAGCACAAAATTGGTAGTGCGTTGGTTTGAGGGGGTGCTTTCCCCTTCGTTTAAGCACATCATAAGCTCACCAGAGAGTTCATGCTGGTGGTCTGCGGAAACGAGGGGGGGCGAACCTCTCCCCCTGAAATCCAGAAACTTCTGGGATTATAGGGGGTCCCCTTCCACTGGAATCAAGACATGTTTTGATTCGAGGGGGCTACACGCCCCTGAAATCTAGGCGTAAAACGGTTATTTCGGCCGGAGCATCGTTCCGCCCGATTAGCTAGAATAGGGAAGAGTGTCATACTCTTGGTTTTTCTTATTAATATGTAGTCTTGGTATAATATATTATATGTCTCTACTAGCATTTGTGCATGAGTGGCGGGGGTTCGCCCTTCCTACTTTTGTATTAACTTTTGTGAAAGGTGACTAGGCTGGAGTTTAGAAATTTATAATATCGAAAAATATGTTTTGTTTTTTGTTATATTTTCAGAGCAGTCCGCGAGTACTTGTCGGACGATCCATTCAGCTCCTTCCTGGAGTCCATGTACTTCCATCGATATTTGCAGTGGAAAAGTTTGGAGAGACGGCCGGTCACCAAGCGAACATTCCGTCTGTATCGGGTGCTGGGCAAGGGAGGCTTCGGCGAAGTGTGCGCCTGTCAGAATCGGGCCACTGGGAAAATGTATGCGCTGAAAAAGTTGGAAAAGAAGCGAATCAAGAAGCGCAAAGGCGAATCTATGACACTCAACGAGAAGCAAATACTGCAAAAAGTCAACTCACGTTTTGTGGTCAGCCTGGCCTATGCCTATGAAACCAAAGACGCCCTCTGTCTGGTTCTCACCCTGATGAATGGGGGGGACCTGAAATTCCACATTCATAATATCAACAGCGGGGGCCTGGGCTTAGAACGGGCGGCCTTCTATGCAGCTGAGATTACCCTAGGACTACAGCACCTGCATGCTCAGCATATTTTGTATAGGTACGTATATACGGCCGCTCATTTGCATATTGGTAGTTTGTAGATGTAATAATATGCAGGGTTTCAAAGGTGATGGTGCAACAGATAGGCAGCGCGGATAAATACACTATGGAAAGTGAGTAAACACTGGTCGACTTCTCGAACCAGTAAACCAATACAGTACACGTATCAGTACTGAATGGAAACTGCTGGGTCAGATACTGTGATGAGAGTTGGAAGAATTTAGGACAGTTTATTAGAGTCTTTTAGACAATTTAGAACGGGTTTCGAAGCTTTGGAGTGAGAAAAAATAAGTTAGTAAATAAGTAGTAGTAGTTCTAAATAGTTATAATAATTAATATAATGCATTATGTTAATTCCTGTTATATGGTACATTATAATATATGGTATAATATATCTTAAGGTTTCGTAGGCTTTCGCGAGTGTGAAAGTAGTTGTATTTGTTTGGCTCGCTAGGCCGCCGTAGGCAGTGTGTATTGGTTAATTTCGCAGCTAGCTAATTGATAATTTTATAAATTGTTTGTAATAACGAATAATAATTTCTATCATGTATTTGATGTCTGTTTCAGAGATCTAAAGCCTGAGAATATTCTTTTAGATGATTACGGTAGGATTATTTATTATGATTATTGAGTTTTTTGGTTTTATGTTTACAGTAGCATCGGGCAGCGATGGATTGGAGGGGAACCGTTCTGGAGTTTTTGCAAAATCAAATCGTGGATTTTTTTTGATGGTTCAGCAAGTTGATCCGTCTTTAATTGAATATTCTATATATTTTAGGTCACGTGCGAATCTCGGATCTGGGCCTGGCTGTGGAGCTGAAAAACGACGAGCCAATCAAAGGCCGTGTGGGAACTGTGGGATATATGGGTATGGGTTTAGTTTGGTGGGATAGCATATACTAGGAGGGGAAAGGACCTATGGCACGGTTTTTGGTCAAACATAGTCTCATGTGGTAATGAAGGTTGAACAATGACGTTGCAGAATTTAAAATGACGCCAGAGTGACAAACTTGAACTTTTGTCAATAAATAAAGGGTCAAAAAGTTACTTTTTTTAGTAGCTATAAATCTTTATGAATGAACGTAAGAACGTAACGTTGACTCATTTAGTTATTCCGTTAGATCTACTGCGCTATGGAGCGCTTAGACCTTATGGAACTTATATATATTATATATATATATATATATATATATATGTGTGTGTATATATATATATATATATATGTATATATATATATTTGTAAAATTAATAATAAACGTCTCGATATATACGTTAAAAATATGGTAATATATATATTAGTGATCGAACGGGCTTTGCGTTCGGGATCGGGATTTGCGTTCGGGATCGGGATCGGGATTTGCTTTCGGGATCGGGATCGGGATTTGCTTTCGGGATCGGGATCGGGACCGGATCGGGATTTTACCCTATGTATTAGGTATACATATCTATATATATATATATATATATATATATATATATATATATATATATATATATATATATATATATATATATATATATATATATATATATATATATATATATATAATATATATATATATATATATATATATAATATTTATATATAACGTGAAGTTTCTAAAACTACGCTTGGTAGTAGAAAATTATCTGTTGCATTTCTAGCCCCGGAAGTTTTGAAGAATGAACGCTATAGCTATCCGGTGGACTGGTGGGGTCTGGGCTGTCTTATTTATGAAATGATTGAAGGGAAAGTATGTCGGCGGATTAGTTGTCTTTTAAAGTCTTGGCTCGCAAGTTTGCGTGATGATATATCGGGTGAATCGTATTATCCAGCATTCAAAGCACTAAGCAGGGTCCGTGGCCAAATTTAAAAAATTGCTTACATTGTTAAGGATTAAACTTTTCATTAATTATTAGTTATTGGTACCAATCAGTTAATCTAATCCACCTAATCAGACTTTAATCAGTTTAAATCTAATTCACTTAATTCGGCGTTAATTAAAACCTAATCCGACTTTAGTCAGTCAATCTAATCCACTTAATTCGCCCTTAGTCAATTAACCTAATCCACTTATCCACTTTAATCGGTATAGCCTAATCCACTTAATCCCCCGTTTTAATCCGACTTTTAATCCACTAATTTGATTTTTTAGGCCCCATTCCGAGCGCGGAAGGAGAAGGTGAAGCGAGAGGAGGTGGATCGCCGCGTGAAGGAGGACCAGGAGGTCTATACCTCAAAATTCACCGACCCCGCCAAAGTCCTCTGCAAGGCTGTGAGTTGGGGCTGACATTTCAGTGCACTCAGCGATTATGTACTAAAGTGTGTTACCGGGGGCATAATTCTTTCCATTTTTGTGAGGAGGGGGGGGGTGACTGAGCATATTTTATGACGCGTACGTCCATACATGTCACGGAGTCATAATTTTGGTTGTCTCAGCGGAAAAATTATGGGGACACTCTCGACCAAAAATATCCCAAATTTTTCAAAAATGTGTGAAATTTTAGAAAACAAGTTAGTGTCGTTTTTTACTAATTTGGCCAATTTTGGGGACCCTCCTCCGCGGCCTCTCGATTTGGTGGGAGTGTCTTTTCCCCCATCTGACCATAATACTAGGCAGTTGCATAATAAAATGTCCCTTCACTATAATACTGCGGAATTGCGTATTCTAGTTCTCCATTGATAATAGCACTGCGCCATAATTGCGTATGCATAATTTCAGTTACTGCAAAAGGACCCCAAGTTGCGCCTGGGCTCCCTGTTCGGCGCCATGGAGATCCGTCAGCACGCCTTTTTCTGGCGCACCAACTGGAAGCGCATGGAGGCGGGCAAGGTAGAGCCTGAGTTCGTGCCCGACCCGCGCGCGGTCTACGCCAAGGACGTGCTCGATATCGAACAGTTCAGCACGGTGAAGGGCGTACGCCTAGACTCGGAGGACCAGGACTTCTATAAACGCTTCAATACGGGCTGCGTTAGCATTCCCTGGCAGGAAGAGATGCTGGAAACAGAGTGTTTCCAGGAGCTGAACCAGTTCGGCCCAGACCACTCGCCCACGCCCGACCTCATGCTCGACTGCCTGCCCCCGCCCCGGCCCAACAAGAAATCCTCTAGTCTGCTGGCGCGCATATTTATGCGCAAAAATCGTGTAGGTTTTTTATGGTCGGCATGTAGAAGGTCTGCTGTTGCTCAACTTTACAATAATCTTAGAGTAATACTAATTGTAACAATTATTATTATAATTGTAAGTGCGAAAGCAGGTGATTCGGTACGAATTCTTCATTTAAATCTATTACGAATCACCTGATTTTGCACTTACAATAATATTGTAAGACTTGAAAAGTTGAGCAACCGGCCCCTAATTCGAATTGATTCATGCTTTCAGCCGTTGTGTCCGTTCAGCCGGCAGAATTAGGAAATAATCACGGTGGCAATTTGATCTTATACACTATGAGTGACGAGATTTTTTTCTAATTTTGCCTTTTGAACGTGCATGTACTACGGCTGTGGCTATCAATCGACCCTTAAGGGGGGGAGGGGCTACCCAGGTCAAAAATCAAAGTTCTCCAATTTTGCTTATTTTCACATATGTTACTCCCCTAAGGCACCTCTACCTCAGATAAGAACAGTTAGCTTGAAGGTGCCCTGTTGGTTCAGTGCGTTTGTCAGTGTATTTACATAGGCAAAAGTGCGCAAAAAAGCCTAAAAGTAGCCGTTAGTTGGACAGTTCTAACACAAACCACATCAAGCCAATCAGGCTGAAACTTGGCATAGTAGTAGCCCACCTGTAAGCGCAAAATCGTCTGATCCGGATTTTTGATATGCATTTTTAATTTTAAAATCGAGGGCGAAACGTGGAAAAATGGCCGTTTTTTGGGACCGCCAATTTCGAGTGATTTTACATTATTTGGCGTCACTGGTCAGGCCATGGGCAAAAAATTAAAAAAAATGGATCGTAGAGGTTGAGATATGACATTAGGCTATCGAATCATGTAAAAATCAGCTTCGTTAGTATTAACAAAAATTTCGAGTAAAGGAACGCTTTCTGAGCACAAAAAACTTTTTTTGCGCCTATGATTTACCCGTCAAATTGAATTTTCGGGAGCCCCTAGCAAAAAGTTGGCAAAAGCATTGGTTCCAGTTTGTTACATCTGCGATGCGCCTTTCCTGAGGCTACATTGCGTGCAAATTTGAAGCGAATCGGAGAACCTAAAATTTTTACTTATACAATGTAGCCCCCCTCTTATAGCCGTATGTCCGTTTGGCCGCCAAAATTAGGAATAGCTGCCATACCGTGGGTATTATTGGTGGCGTGTGTAATTATTGAGCCGGCTGAACGGATATACGGCTGTAAGTATAAGACAATTTTGTGGTATTTTGTTTATAAAAATTGAATGTTTTAGTTTGAGATGAGTGACAAAATAATAATTTTGATTCCAGTTTCCAGTATAAGTTAAGACCTAATGTCAGGTTTGATTTAACAGATTCGATTTAATTTTATTTGATTAATAACGCTGCTCAGAATATTCTTATACCATTCTAGTTTTCTTTGTCTTCTTTTGTACCCGGTCAGTTTTTTCTGCTACAGCGTTATATATTAACCACATAAAATGAAATCTCATTTTGTTAAATTTTAATGTCCGGCACTTTTTCAAAAATCAGGCTCGATTTTTTTCCGAACAGTGCCGGATATGGTATATAGGCCGGCATTGAAATAGCTTTTTGAGCTTCTTCATTCTTCCGTATCCAGTACTTTTCGGAAAAAATGGGTGCCAGATTTTTTGGGAAGTGCCGGATATAGGGCTTGGGTCAATTTTTTTGATACGTAACTGAAGTAAACTGAAGATTTAGATTCACAAAAATATAAATCTAAAAATTTATCTAAACGCGTGACTGCATGTTTATTATTTATTAATTTCATCACTCTGATTATTTTGTAATGGTGATTTGAAAAGAAAATTTTACAATGTCCCTTTGGAAGTCAAGACGTCAACTTAGATTCTCAATTTGAGTAACCTTACGTGCCATGAGAGCTTAGGTTTGAGCAGTCATTTTTTCGGAAAACCCAAAATTGTGATGGTAGTTTTTTTGTTCATGTTTTTTCAGAGACGTAATTCCGAATCTCAATTTCAGTCTCAGTCCTGCTCAGTTTCCAAAAGCGAGGACAACACATAACAATTCCTCAACGTCCAAAAAACCAGTCATACCGCCTGACTCCTGACCCCTGACCCCCGTGACCCCGAAGCGACCCTTGACCTCACGGTGCTTCCCCTTTACTCTTGCCCCCTTCCCTCCTTGCCCCGCCTCGCTATAATTAGAGTATTGAATATAATACTAACTTTAGATGGGCAAGGAAAAAACATACTCTTGATAATTGACTAAGTTTTGAGATAAAAATATCAGATTTGAGGATAATATGTTTTTATATTAGAAATTGGTGATTTAAAATTATTAAAACTTGAAAAAGCAATGTTTTCTTTTTAGCGCATTATTTTTAGATAATTAGTCATAACCATACGGAATTTTTAGACAAAAACTATGCGAACTTAGTCAATTCAGAAGTAGTTGTTGTGTAACGATACCCTTTAGTGGTTTTTTAGCGTTTCACAAAGATTGCTAGAATTCAGTTAATTATGTTGGTGAAACAGGCCCCTGACCCTGTCCCCCCCCCTTCCGCCCCACGTTCCCTGAATTAAACAGCTTTTGACTCAAAGATTGGCATATTTATTGTATATTTTGTGCGAGTAGCATATTGTGTATTATTGGACCGATATTATAAACTTACCTTCAGGATAGATCTAGTTTTTTGATTATCTATTTGCTTGTTTCAATCAAGCAAGAGTACATAATAGTGTCTCACTCTTATAGAAAACGTGGAGAAACTTTAATATCTGCATATGTGGTGGCATATATGCTTGTATCAGAAATCGCAAATGGTTCATTGGTTCGGTTTTGGACAGCCAATCAGCGCGCAGCCTTCTGTGTAACACAGTTTAGTACTTAATGAATGTTATCGTTGATGAATGATTAGAATGATGAAAAGTTATCTGTTGTGAAATTTTTTATCTGATAGCCAGATTGTAAAAAAATCAGAAAAAGTTCCTTTGACGATATTTTAGCCAAGTTCTACTTAGAAAATTTTGAGAATAGGAGAAAACTTGATTTTTTTAAAGAGTGAGACTCTAATATTGTGTACTCAATTATTTTATTCTATAATTTTAGGGCTACAAAACGGATTGGTACTTTTTATTGAAACTGTACTGCACAATAATTTAGACAAATTTCTGCCAAAAGTGCTTCAGGGTTGAGTCCTATTCATCAGCCGACAAAAACGTAAAAAAAGAATTTCATTCATAATTTATTAATGTAGCTGGCATAAAATTGCTGGCTCAACGAACATACGACTGTAAGTATGAATCGACCCACTGTGTGTTTATATACTTACTACCAGAGCTGCAGAAACATATTCCAATACTCTTCCCCATGTGCTACCAAGAGTACAGTGTATGTTTTACTAATATTGTGGTCAGTAGCGCTCGCTAGCTTATGGCTGCTACGGCTTATTTCATTCATTGGATTAAACGGATTTAGCTTAATCTGGTTGGGGTTAAGATGGGCCATTGATTGTATGGGTTCTATGTTTTGCAAAATTTAATTGATAATTTTATCTTATCTTGGTATAAAGTTTTTTGAGCGAAGTTGTTCTGTTCAAGCTAAACTGCAACAGTGGTGCAAATTCCTGGTTTAGGCTCAGATCTCAGAACCCTGCCATGTTAAAATATTGTTTTTAATACTGTGATTTTGGCATTATTTGGTCTACTGAACACGCTGAACAGACATACGGCTTTAAGTATGAATCGACCCTTATGGAGTCATCTAAAGTAAACTCTAGCCTTGATTTAGTTGACGGAGGAAAAAAGAATCTTTAGACTAGGACTCCTGAGATTTTTAAAATTTATAATAAATTCACCTAATTTTTGGCATACATTTAAATTTTCAGGAAAAGGTTAAGATTTTTTTGAAATTAAAAAATCATAGCCATTACTAATATTTTTGTCGCAAACATTGAACTAGATAATATAGATTATTAATTTAATCCGTTTAATCCAATTTTTTAAATTTGTCCGTGATTATTTTTAAGACTGTCCTTATTGTTGCATTTATAAATTTTACAGGTTGTGTTATTGTTCACGAGTGATAATCGTTATATTATTGTACTGTATGTTTTTTTTTTGCAACACTGTTTTTAGTATTTATTAGTTTATACTTTTGTTTTCACTCTGAAATTTACATGATCGCATGCCAATTTAGTCGAAAAAGTTCAATTTTTTGGGTAGAGTCAATACGGCTCACGTAAACTTCAAAGTGAAAATTTATCCCATAGATAGAATTGAAAAACTGTACCTACAGTAGCTAACAATTTAGGTAGGCACGAATTTTAGTTGTGTGAATTCATGCTTTTTTCAAAACAGCATAATGGGGAAGCGGTACCATAGTTTTTGCTGCCTTTGGGCCGGGGTCCATTCTTTTGTTAGCCTAAACGAGTTTTATTAGTCCGACTAATCGGTTTAAAAATATGCTTAAAACGTCATTCCTAAACCGCAAGACTAAACCGACTTAACTTTTAGCGTGCTGATTTTGAGTCAGACTAGTCTGGCTGAACTACAAGAAATCACAATTAAAAGTAACTAAATTTAAAAACTAAACTAAAAAAGTCACTCAGTTTGCTTGTTTGCATATTTATAGCTAGTTGCAGTTTTTGAATTCGAATATGAAGCCGCTTAGTTTACCATTATTTTGTATTATTTTTGCTTGCCAGAAAGCGTTATAAGATTTTTTGTATATTGGATAAATACGTTTTCTGTAAAAAAATGAAGCAAATGTCATCGTAAATTGGGCATTTTTGCTAGGTTTCATTTTTGTGCATCAAAATTTTCGTTGATAGGTTAATAATTAGCAGTCATTCTTTAGTTAAGAAACATTAATTTGGAAAAATATACTTCATATTATTATTTTTTGTTTTTTCATTTGACGAGACTTGTATACCTGTGGTAATATTATATACCTGCAGACCTGGCTTAAGCTTTAATGTACTAGTGATTATTGCATTTTATAATTCACATTGTTACAAAAGGTCCGTAACGGACCTAAGTAATAAGAAATTTGGATTTGCCGGATTAAAATACTGGTTTATATATTTTTATTGGATCAAAATTTAGGGATTTTCGCGGATTAAATACAAGGCTTGCTACTGCAACCATGTGCTGACATACTAATCCTATAAATTCAATTTTAATCTGCTTAATCCAATTTTATATAAGCCACTAGCAAAACTGCCCGGGAGAAATTGGGGAAGGAAAGTCTGAGGGGGAGAAATGTAGCATTTTTTATATTTTCAACTTTATTGTGGGTCATTTTTTCGGCTGTAGTCCATTTTTCTATTTTTTTACTGAATTTTGTTGTGGTTTTTCGGCCATCAGGGGGGGTGGGGGGCCTTTTTCGGCTCCCCTTGTATGTGCATCTATGACCACTAGGACCTTTGTGCATAGCCTTGGAATTATGGGGCTCCTTTTTACGGGCCCAATGGGGATGGGCTGTTGGGTTGGCTTGGGCAGGAAGAGTCTAATTTCGTGCTGAAGTAAATTACGTGTAACTCTGCTACCTAGGATTCGATCCTCCGATCTGTAGGCTAAAAGTCTAGGCTCGATTCAGTCTACAGCCGTATGTCGGTTCAGCCGGCAAAATTACGAAATTATCACGCCGCAATTTGATCGTGTTCACTATTAGTAGCGTGACTATTTCGTAATTTTGTCGAGTAAACGGACATACAGCTGTATAAGTATGAATCGACGATAACACCTCTTAATCAATCTGACACGTGTCTATAGTGCTGAATTAGCAATGTATATTTTGATTGGCTGATCCCAATTTCTTATCAGTCATGTGCTAATCAACTATTGTGTATTCGTTTTACTGTGAGATGAATTGTGAACAATTATATACTTTTGTAATTTTTATTTAATATTTTTGTCTTTTATTGATCTGTTTGTTAGTTTTGTTTTATTCTCAGCAGTTTTTGTCAGTGATTTCAGCCACCGTTACCATGCTAAATTAAAGTAGGCATAATACTTAAGGATATATATTAACATAAGGCCCGATTTAGAATTGGATTTAGTGACTTAGATTTTTAAGTTTATTGGTTAATAGCCATATTTATCTAAGGACAGTATTAACCATACATGTATGAGGAGGGGACCCTAAAAAATCAAGGGGCCGGTGTGGACGGTCCAGAGCAAGCTTTTTGTGTCAGAATTACGATTTGAGTAATCAGATAAATTCACAACTAATCTACTAAATCCAATTTTGGACAAGGCCCAATGTTTATTTTTGTGATTTCACACTGTACTAGATTTTGCGCAATTTATACTTAACATGTATGTAGAATTAGCGTTTTCGGTCTGTGAGCAGTTCAATTTTTTCAGTTTTTTCGTTAAAATTCGAAATAGGCAGTGAAAACCTTAGTGGCATTTTTGTTGTTTTTTACATCGTTGTCTGTTTTTAAATGTTAACAGCCTGTTGTATTTCATATCTGTATTATAATCGCAATATTGTGAAACTTTGATTTTCGACTCTGTATTTCGTTTGCTACCTTTTTCGCATGTCACATTGTCAGTTCCCATCTTTATCAAGAGTACATAATAGACAGAGTATGACACTCCGTTTTTGTCACTTATCCATGCCATATACAGTGATTCTGCAGCTATATCCGTTCAGCCGGCAAAATTGCGAAAGAATTACGCCACAGTATGATCTGTCCTATACATTATTGCTGGCGGGATTATTTCGTAATTTTGCCGACTGAGCGGACATTTGGCGGTAAAGTGAGAGTCGACCCTTTAGGCTCAATTCATGCTTATAGCCATGCACCTATGTCCGTCCGGTCAGCGGTAGAGTTGAAATAACTCACACCAGTGACATTGGCCATTTTTTCGTAATTTTGCCGGCTGAACAGAAACAGGCATGATTCAACAGAGAATCAGCGGGTCAATTTTTCTGCTGGCCCGGTCTTTGTCTCTGGCTGTAAGTATGAATCGAGACTCATTAGTGACATTATTTTGACCATCGGAATTAAATAGTATGTATGTAGTTGTAAGGGTCCATTCATACTTACAGCCGTTCAGCCGGCAAAATTACGAAATGATTACGTCGCAGTCACAGATGTACATGGGGGGGCAAGCCCCCTCCCACATCTGAGATTCCTGGACAAGCCCCCCCTCAGTTTGACCGATCGGGACAAGCCCCTTCTTCGGTGCTGAAAAGTGAAAACAAGGTGTACGCAAACTGAAAAGTTGCCCTAGACCGAGACTCCGTGTACATGTATGGTCGCAATGTGATCTTTCAGTGTTATTGGTGTGATAGTTTTGAAATTTTGCCGGCTGAACGGACATACGGCTGTAAGTTTGAATCGAGCCTTAGACCTATGTGACAGCCACGAAGCAGGGAACAACAAAAGCGTCTTCTCTTTCTATTATATACGTTTGCTAGCATGTTTTAGAATACTTTCATTCGTGTCCCACTGATCTATTTGACTGTGGCGGTACTTCGCCAAAATTTGGCTTATCAAACTGGATTAGAAATGGATTCGAAATATATGAAAAATATAATTTTTCTTAAAATATTAAAAGTTGTAAATTCGTATAATGAATGTTAACTGGAGTCTGGTTGGAGATAAATTACAAATTTGTGGAACAAACAGTTCAGTGTGGGAAAAAATAGTGCATCTGATTTTGCTTCATTTAAGACATATATTTGCATATTTCCCTTCTAATTCAATATTCTGAATTTTCGCGTCGAGGTTTAAGTGAAGCAAAATCAGATATATATTAATTGAGCCAGCCCTAGTTCGTACTAGTCTGCAAGTGTGTAACACTTTTACTTAAGGGCACAGGAACAGTTAAGCCCGGTTAATCCTTGTCCTTGTCCTTATCGCTATCGTTTTGTCCCTAAGCGATTTCAGAAAAACTACTTAGCCACATGCCAATTTTTTGCTTGACGATAGTGTTCAGGTCAGTTGTATTCCGTATGGAAACAATTAGTGCAAACACACTTGTCAATTTTTCACAGCAGCTCAACGAAATTTGTCCCTGTACCTGTGTCCTTGAGGATAAGTATGAACCGGGCTTTACAAGGACAATTCAGTTGCTGTCTTCGAAGTTGCATGAAGACAACACGATAGGGACAAGACGTGTAAATCTGGCTTGGTTCCCTTTTACATTGCTTGTTTTGATGATCTAGCAGCCGATTCATACTTACAAATTACACAATTTATCTCAGTGTATCACTAATCAGGTAATTCTCAAATCTCAACTGAAAATTAACGTCGAGGAACTACTATGTTAGTTTTATACGTCAATCAAAAATTCGGCTAACGGACAATCAGCCACCGTGTTGATTATAAGTGTAGGTCATAATGTGTGTAGTCCTTGCGCTTGTGGACCAGTATGGACTACATGGCTGTTGTGGTCTCTGTCGTGGTCTCGTCTGCTTTTTCATTCACCATTTGCTGCGTCCTGTTTTATTCTCAGATCATTTCATTCATTCGTTTTCTATTTTTGCTCGCATCCGTCCGTCACAGTAAAATATTCAGTATCGAGTCTGGTGTGGTTTAGGATTAGATTTATAGCAGCCAACACGAAATGAATTGCTAGGTGTCTGTTATCCCCCCCAGTCCTGAATTTTAAATACTCAACCGATTTTTATAATTTGTACTAATGGCTTGGCAAAAAAATTCTTAACGTGTTGTTATTACTAGTCTGACTGTTGTCTTCATTTTATTATGCGTGGAAAATCTGTATCTTTAAGTCTTAATGAAGTTGTAACACCCTCAGGGTGGATTTCACAAAGGTGGTTTAACTAAACCATGGTTTTACGTACGTTTTTATATGATTTGCACATAATTTCGTTACGAAATATAGCCTGATTCGTTACGAATTTCCTAGATTTTATTAAACCATGGTTTTAGCTTAGCTGAAATTTCAGCGAAACAGAGACCTGCTGTGCTGCAGGTTTTAAATTTCAACTGCGTAACAATAACCATAATTACAAGCGCAAATGATTAGTGACCCGAATGCGCAAAGCCAAGTTGTGCAGTAAACTGGGCCCGATTTATCGAAGCAAAATGTTCGTCGTTGAAAATGTTCGTCGTTGAAAATGTTCGTCGTTGAAAAATCTGGATTGATCGAAACATTTTCAACGGTGAACATAACATGTAATTATAGGACAAATGTTCGTCGTTGAAAAACAAATGTTCGTCGTTGAAAAACAAATGTTCGTCGTTGAAAAAGCAAATGTTCGTCGTTGAAAATGTTCGTCGTTGAAAAAACAAATGTTCGTCGTTGAAAAACAAATGTTCGTCGTTGAAAAACAAATGATCGTCGTTGAAAAACAAATGTTCGTCGTTGAAAAATTTTCAACGGCGAACATTTCAACGGATGTCTTGAGCTCCGTTGAAATGTTCGTCGTTGAAAATTTTTTCAACGACGAGCTTTTGTCTTTTAGAACATAATGTTCTAAAAAACCAAAGCTCGTCGTTGAAAAATTTTCCAACGACGAACAATTTCAACGACGAACTTTCAACGACGAACATTTGTTTTTCAACGACGAACATTTGTTTTTCAACGACGAACATTTGCTGTTTCGATAAATCGGGCCCCGTAGTATATACTGAAAGTGTTATCCAAAATGAATGGATCTAGCAGATTTAGAGTTCAGTAGATTTTGCAGATTTAGCTGATTTAGTAAAACCCTTATCCAAAATTGTTGGGATTTATTGGATGTAGCGGATTTAGGCGCGCGCTAAATCCGATAAATCGGCTAAATCCAGGAATTTTGGACAACAGATTTAGTAGCGCTAGAAACGCTAAATCAAATCCGCTAAATTCAATACATAAATCCCAATAATTTTGGATAAGGGGGTATGTGTCGACCATGGTGCTGCATCATCTAACATTTGCGTCTGCATTTGCGAAGACAATATTATAGTCTATTTTTACATGTGTGAAGTTAAGAATTAAAAAAATTGCTAGTAGAAAAAAATTAATTATACATGTCAAAATACGGGATTCCATCCGTGGTTTGCCGCATGAGAAGCAAAATTCATACCGATCGACTAACAGGAATTTCTACCTACTAGAGCTTTATAAACAGTTTGTAATTTTAAGAGTGTTACAAGTAATGTAATTGGAATAATTTTCACGTTAAAAATTGTTGAGAAACACAAAAAGAACGATAGAATTAGTAGCATTACATAAACTCGCATCAGTTTACGCTAGGAAGCCTGCAAACGTGTGATTGGCGATTCTTGCAGTCACGTGCAAGATGTCACTAATTTTGATTGGCCGATTTGCTTAGGGACAGGGACAAAGTTGAGCAGGTTTCAACTTTGCGAAGGGAAACAGGTGTCAAAATATGCTGCAAGAGTGCAAGTACAGACACATGATTTAATCGCAACTCAAGGACAGTATTATTAGAACACTTCCCAAGCCCAAATCAATCATTAGTGAGGCCAATGACGAACAATAAGACCTTACTGAACACAAAGACCGTCCTTAATCGCGAGCATACACCAGCCTCAACACAAATTGTGTTTTAGAACGGGACAATATAGTTATTACAACTTATTAAATTAGTGTAGGATGTATTTTAAAAAAATATAAGCATAAAAAATTTCAACAATTCCATGGCTAAAAAGCGCAATTTCTGAGCTTTCGAATGACGTATTACACATGTAGAACGGTAAAACTAGTCAAAAGTTATAAACATAAACTCGTAAGCAACACAGAGTCTTAATAGCCGAGGTTATTTTAGGAATGCAATCGGACTTAATTAAGTCGGACTTAATTGAGTCGGACTTAATTAAGTCTGCATTCCAAAAATACTGGACTTAAGTGGACTTAATTAAGTCCGCTGCAAATTTAAGTCCACTTAAGTCCGACTTAACTGGACTAAACTTCAGCGGACTTAATTAAGTCCCTTAAGGGGGTAATTGCGTTAGGTGTTTTTTGAAAAGCCATAGCTCAGCGTTTACAAATTCAAATCACAAGCGGTCTTTTGCATTAGGTAGAACAATATCTTTTCTAAATGTATGCCATGCATTGAAATTTAACCAATGATTTTGTTTTCAGTATAAGCGACTAAAGAAAGGTCCTCTCCAAAATATTACAATTTTTTACAAAAAGTTTGCGCCACAGCTCTGAATCATACGATTACCTGTTAGGGCTGAAAGTTGGTAAGGTTTTTGACATGTTTAAAATCCCCAGGCATGTCCCCCACTTTTTTAATAACTAGTCAATTTACTGAGAAAATAGCTGATAAGCAAACGCACCGAAAATTTAAGATATTTTCTTGTAATTAAAACCCTCTAAAAATGTCCACAGGTGAAATTTCGAAAAAGTGAGAGACATGCCTGGGGATTTTGACCTTTACAGTACTGTCCCAAAAACTTATGCTCAGGCGTCACTTATAACTTGAGTACTGGTGGCGCAAAGTTTACATAGAAATCACAAAAACCTCGAAAACGCAACTACCACCTTAAATCCGGTCTTTTTGGAATGCGTTTAAGTCCACTTAAGTCCGCTGGTTTAAGTCCAGTTAAGTCAAGTCCAGTTAAGTCCATTTTAGAAAAAGGCCCTAACTTTTCCACTGCACCATTAGGGACTAGCTCGACAATAACTAGGTATATATGCTCGAGAATAGCTGGAAAATAACTTATTCTCCAGCTGTCCAATAAAAATTTGGCTGCATCATTGTTATCCAATCACAGCCTAGCAGACAGCCAATTGAGCTCGATAATGAGCCAACATAAGCCATATACAGAGAGCAGAATTGTTTCTCGTCCGCTCACCTAATCTACGTCGACTTCAGCACAGTCAGTAACCTGATGGCGAACGAAACTCGAATGCGAGCGTTTTGAAACTTCCTTGTTTTGTATTTTTGCTGTAAATAAATAATATATAAGCTAAACATGAATATGCTAATTGAAATTGGCAATTTTTTCTAAAAGTTATTAGGTTATTCTTCAGCTATTAATTTGGAAATTACAGGAGAATAAGCTATTCTTTAACTTTGGTTAGTGCAATATATAATGTTCATTATTCTTCAGCTATTCCATAACTATTCTTGAGCTATTCCCCAACTTCGAGAATAACTATTTTCGAGCTTAAATATTCGTGCAATAAAAATATATTTTTTTCCTGAGCTATTGCTATTCTTTGTTGGTGCAGTCCGGTGTAAATTACTAAGCCGGGCCTACTGGGGCCTGTTTCAATAAACTCACAGGCGCACAATTGTGACCAATTTGGCTGCAAAATCAGGTGATCCGTATTGAAATTATACGTGTGTTCATTACGAATCACCCGATTTAGACCTAACAAATCTCACAATGGTGGGCCTGTGAGTTTATTGAAACGGGGCCCTGGCGTCATTTGGGACGTAGGCGACGAGTTATCCTTATTAGATTACTGTAGGTGTTAGGTGGATTGATAAAATGGATACAATGATAAATTGATAAATTGTTACAATATATAATAGAGGTAACGAACGCGTGTAAGCGAAATCGAAATAGCACTTTTTGTGCTATAGCGCTTTTTTTATGCGCTATATGCGCTATGGAATTTGCTATATGCGCTATCGAAGGTGCTATATGCGCTATAGCGCTTTTTGGGGGTGCTATATGCGCTATTTGCGCTATGTGCGCTATCGAAGGTGTTATATGCGCTATTTGCGCTATAGCGCTTATTGGGGGTGCTATATGCGCTATTTGCGCTATATGCGCTATCGAAGGTGCTATATGCGCTATAGCGCCTTTTGGTGGTGCTATATGCGCTATCGAAGGTGCTATATGCGCCATTTGCGCTATAGCGCTTTTTGGGAGTGCTATATGCGCTATTTGCATGGGGGGGAGGGGGGGTACCTGTCGTAGCGTGTATAGCGCAAATAGCGGGGGGGGGCGTTTTTGAGTTGGAAACTATAGTAGCGCATATAGCGCAAATAGCGCCTAGGGGTGGGTGGCGTTTTTGAGCTGGAAACTATAATAGCGCAAACAGCGCCTAGGGGTGGGGGGGGGGTAAAATCTCGTGCTCGTGCACGCTTACACGCGACATCTACCATAATAGAGGCTATTTGTAGGCTCTCGAAGAAAACTTGGCTAACTGGCTTAAGGCACACGGCTCAAATAATGGCGCTAATACAAAACACCGATTCGCAGGTTAAATTTATTGAGAACATACACAAAGATTAAATATTAAAGGTTTGCCGCTATCGCGCCAAAACAAAACAGTAGATACCAAAAGAGTAAGTTTAAATAATAGCCGAAAATCACATTTTACAACCAATTAAAGTGCCTGAAATTTTATGTGTGAACCAACACGTCCACAACCGATATAGACTCGATTCATACTTACAGCTGTTTAACCGTTGGGCTGGCAGAACTAAAAAAATTCACACCACCCACCCAAAACAAAATCTACAATTATGACAAAAAATTTTAGGCCAAACTTCAAAATTTGTGGAGTCACTGACCTAATACGGCTGGTTGTCTTCAAAAAACATGCAAATGTTTTAGCTTTTGAGTTATGTTAAAATCTAAATAATAGTATATTAACTTAGTAAAAATTCAATTCCTCCCAAGCACATAAATCACATAAAATAATTCCCTTCAATACAAAAGAATACACGAAAAAACTGAATACAGTAATATATCACAAAAAACTACTACAGTCAGTTTCTGTTCTTGAAAAGGCCGGCATTATTTAGACGAGTCTTTATCGCCGCTTTTACTTTTATCCTTATCTTTATCACTGCCTTTATCTTTATCACCCTGAAAAAATAAATGAATTTTTCAATCGAAAATACTAGTATTTCCAAAACAAAAAACTCTGGCCACCCTTAATCTAATACAAATATTACGAAGATGGTGTAACTTTGTAGCATTTTCGTCCGCATATTATTAACGGCTATACACGGCCATAGTATGAAATCCGCCTTTATAAGCCAAAATGGTACTTGCTATCACATTAAACTATAACTATACGACTGAAAGATTAAAACTGGCTAAAAACAACTACAAAACTACAATTCTACATTATACAATTATTACTACAATAATACAATTATTACCTAAAAAATTCCTAGCAAAAACACAAAATCCCAGCAAGCCAGCGTACCTTAAAATTAGCCAATGTTTCCTGTATTTCTTTGCTGTTGGGGTCCACGCCTGGGAGAGTTTTGACTAAGTCCTGCAGCGCCTGGGGGTCCGTCAGGAGGTCGGCGAATTCGTTCACATCTTCACCGCTCCCACCCGCCTCAGCCTGAAACAGAAAAAATAGATTTAATAATTTAGCTGAAGTCTGACAAAAATAGATGCGCCACTTACTTTTATTTTAGTGGTATGACTATTTGCTGCACTCATGATAGTCAAACTCGATTCTTTTCGTAACAAAATCACATGTTTAGTTTTCACAACAGGTTTAGCTAGAGAAAGGGTTGTCTCCAGAGATATAGTCGAGCGGGAAAAAAGCCACGTCGATTTGTCGGGAAAAAAAGCCATTTTTATACAGCTGCCTACGTATGAGTTGGATTGAATCTTTTTGTGCTATCGGCTAGTGTAGGCTATTTATGGCTACAGGCCAAAAATTGGGGTTTTGCGATGATTTTTCGTTCCAAAATGCGTCTTTGAAAATTCGACCCCAACATTACCTGAAATTTTTATTTTGCTGAGCTAATCAGAGACTGTAGTATCCTATTTTGTTAATTCTAGCACCGTATAAATTACCGTTTTCCAGATATGGCCTGGCTTTTTTTCCCGACATTTTGACATGGGACGGAAAAAAGCCACTTTTTCTATATCAATTTTCTCTCAAAGTGTGTGCTTAAATTGAGATTTGAATGTTTTTTCAGGTATCTACAACCAGCACTTGATATCCCAATGTCGTAATGCCAGAAATATTGCACATGAACGCAGTTATGCCCCTTCCAGTTTTAGTATCGAAACCTGGTCAAATAATGCTTCACCCAGCTTTTTGAACTAAATTTCACAAAAGTGGCATTTTTTTGTAAACAATTTTTAGCCTAATACTCACGGGAAAAGGTCTAAACGTGTTTTAATGCAGCCATACTGCTCCAAATGCACAAAATACTGATATTTTTCAATGGATTTATGTGAAAATTGTCATTTTCATCACTTTTATAGGTTTCGCCGGGTTGAGGAGAAGTTGATGCTACAAACTTGGACTGATTTAATTTTTTTCGACTGCATTTGATTCACAGTATATTTATCTGTGTCAGAATGCAAAAGCACGGCAACGGAAAGGTTGCTATGATAAAAAATAGCCCATGGCTTTTTTTCCCGTGTGGCTTTTTTTTCCAAACAACCGTTGCTGGTGTGTGTTGCAATTTTACAGCTTCAAAGTGACACACAAGATGCGGATAGACGTGCCGTTAGCAGATCACTAATCAAAGTTCCAAATAGTTGACTGTGGCAAATTTTATTGTACGGAAACTATAAAAATGGCTTTTTTCCCCGCTTTACTATATTAGGACACTGGGTTTTCTCAAAACTGGAATAATTTAAGACTAATAAATGTCAAAAAAGCCTTGTGTTTAGTTAATAATAAATGCTATTGTTCAGCTCTACAGTCCGTTTTAAATATTTCTTCGAGTCCACGTGGGACATTTATTTATCACTTCTGGTTGTGGTATATACAATAAATACGAATAACATAATACTTACAGCCGTACGTCGTTTCATTCGATAAAATTACGAAAAATTCACGCCACAATCTGATCTTATATATACACTATTTAAGTGACGTGACTATACTACGTATTTCGTAATATTACCAGCTATACAGACATACGGATGTAAGTATGAATCGAGCCTGAGAAAATGACAGAATTAAGTTAATGCAAGCGGCTGTTTTCAAGATCTCAAAAATATACTTGAGAAAGCTCCGCTCAAAAAAGATCGAACGGGCGGAATAAGGGTCCTGAAAATGTTGGATAGGACTACTAATAGCCAGACAATGAACCAGGATCTGAGTACGGTCGGGAAACCACTCAAAACCACTCGAACTCAAACTCAACCTACTCACAAGTTAATACAAGAATAATGTCAAATTATGTTCCAGCGCTCACCCAGCTATTATTCCACTCAGCACAGCTAGTCGAGATTTATGACTACACTTGTGACTGAGACACAAAAACAGCCGACGAAGCCACGGAAGATAAAAAATGCCTAATAATACTACGCCCTGACTTTTGTCCAGACGACCCGATTATACAACTTCTTTCGCAATGACTCAGCCACTTCAAACCAAACCATACCTTGTCCGTTTCCATTTTTTCCACACCCTTGGCTTCGCTCGCAGTCGCTAAAACAGAAAACAGTGTGGGGACAAATGCCTGTATTTAGCGGCAATACCAGTTCGAAAATAAACCAATTAAACAGATTTTTCAAAAACGCTCCAGGCTGAAAATTTCGGTTAAGGGGGGGGGGCTACCCAAGTCAAAAATCAAAGTTCTCCAATAATTTTGCTTATTTTCACATAATGTAACATAACTCCCTTAAGCCACCTCAACCTCAGATAAGAACAATTAAGCATGAAGGTGACTATTGGTTCAGTGCGTTTGTCAGTGGTAATTTACATAGGCAAAAGTGCGCAAAAAAGCCTAAAAGTAGCCCTTAGTTGGACAGTTCTGACACAAACAACATCAAGCCAATCAGGCTGAAACTTGGCATAGTAGAAGCCCAAATGTATGCACAGAATCGTACGATCCGGATTTTTGATATGTATTTTCAATTCTAAAATCGAGAGCAAAATGTGAAAAAACGGCCATTTTTGGGGCCCGCCAAATTTGAGTGATTTTACATTTGGCGTCACTGCTTAGGCCATGGACATAAATTTGAAAAAATGTATCATAGAGGTTGAGATATGACATTGGGCTATCGAATCATGCAAAAATCAACATCGTCAATGTTAACAAAAATTTCGGGTGAAAGGACGCTTTGCAACCACAAAAAACTTTTTTTGCGCCTATGATTTACACGTAAAATTGAATTTTTGGGAGCCCCTTGCAAAAAATGACAAAGCATTGGTTCCAGTTTGTTACATCTGCGATGCGCCTTCACTAGGGCTACATTGTGTGCAAATTTGAAGCAAATCGGAGAACCTAAAATTTTCAGTTTTACAGGTAGCGCCCCTTAATACGACAACTTCTTTAGAGTTGTCACTCCATGGGCACCTCATTGTTGGTTGCCCCCCATTTTTTGGTCCCCCCCTTTTGTAAGTATCATAAAAGACTTCTAAAACCGTTGATGATTGGCAGTTTTAGCAGTAATAAAATAAAATTCAAGAATCCGGAATGGAATTGAAATTTATACATAGCCTAATAGTTTTTCTCAATTTTGCCGGCTGAGCTGAACAGACAAAGTGTCAAACTTTAAACCAACCATCGTTCTGCATGGACATTTGCAAAGCCCAGGCAATTTGCTCCTCCTCGGTCATTGAGTCCAAATTCGGCTCTCCGCCCGAATCCCCCTCCTTGCCGCTGACCGCAGTCTCGCCTAAAATAAAAAATAAAACTGCCACAAAAAAGTACTTAACCGGTTTACTAAAAACTAAAACCAACTGGTTACAAAAAACGTTTTTCCCCCTGTCCGTTGGACAAAAAATACTAGTTTACAAAAAAAACAAAAATTATTAAAATTACTTATTAAAAAAATTATTATTACAAAAATATAATTCATACTACTTATTGTCGATCTTGATAGTAGATCGTGAGTGCTGAAAAGCTGAAAAACAACTGTGATTTTTTGACACATATTTTGTCAACCTCTATACTAACGTACTTAAACGTAGTATAAAGTTTAAGACAAGAATTTTCAAGATAATATAAAATGGCATAAAAGAAACATCCGCGCTAGGGCGTGCAGCTAAATGTTCAAATGTTTTTTACTCCACAATATTCGTAATTGAAAAATTCCCTATCTAAGTTTCAATTATAGGCTAAACCCCCGTTTTAAAATACTTACAAATACTAAAAAAAGTTGAAAAAAGCGACCTAACACTACCAGAGTGACCTAAAATTCATAAACTCTTCAGACAAGCTCCCTTGATCCCCTAAGTCACAAGTCCCTTTAAATGGGTTCCCTCCCCGGCCTGGCGTGTTCTACCCTGCTCGGTGGTTTCTTCGGGAATGGTGGGCTGCTCCAACGACCCCCCCGCCGCTGTCCGTCTGGCTTCTGCTTCTTGACGCTGTCGCTGTTCTTCCATGCTCACGCGAAGAGCCTGAAAATATAGTTATAAAATGTTATCGATATTATTACAAAATGTAAGTATCGGATCTAAAGTCTGACAAAAATAGATGCACCACCTGAGACAACGAAACTTCGTTACGAAAAAAATAGATTTTTACTGTCAAGAGTACAGCAAGTAGTAGCAGAAGTCATGCCACTGAAATAAGTAAGTTTCGCATCTATTTTTTGTCAGACTTTAGATGCAGGGAGCCGATGTATACTTGTGAATTTAGTAAAAGTTACGCCAATTGTTTATCTAGTGAAACATTCGAAAGTTAGACAAATGTGTTGACCAGAAAATAGATCTGGCTGCAGACATTTTCAGAGGCAACGACAGAAACTGACCAAAGCCAACTCAGGATCCTCATTGGGGTCCACCCCAAAGTCCATTCCGGTTCCACCGGAGCCCATGGGGGCTGCCCCATCCTCTCCGCGTAGAATCGGGCTGGTCAGCAGGGCCTCTGACATTCCGGTTCCGGGGGGAACTACCACCATGTGCGATCTAAAACAAAAAAACAGCTTCAATATTTTTTCATGTCGTAAGTAGTTATTCCCCGGGTAAGCGGGGCTGCAAATATAGAGATTAATCTCATAGGCGCTCTTCTGCACGGAAATCTTTAGTAAAAGGCGAAAGATTTATGCGTTATGCAGAAGAACCAGAGCATTTATGCAATATACAGCTACTCCTGATAAACAGCTGACGAAACATTAGCACAACAGGTTTCGTTAAACTGTACATAATTTTGGACCAAAAAATTTACCCCGTTCCCTCTCGTCCGTTAAGAGTGTCAATAAAGGCTTTCATCAGGCCAGCATTCTTTTCCTAAAACATTATTTTAAAACAAGGCGAGTAGGTTTTCCTGCAACGCAAAAATCAATGGAGTTATCAGTGAGAAAATTTCTAGAGGAACTCGTTGTGAATCAGGTGAATGAGTTATCAATTATTAATAAAATCCGTTGGTAACTGTGAGATAACTATTTAAACACAATATAGGGATTTCAACACAATAATTTATCCAATCGAACATGAATCATATTCTGAACATTACAACAATACTAAAGGTTGGTTGATTTGGTGCAAGCACTAAAAAACGTCCTGTTAAGTC
Source organism: Trissonchulus sp. WLG1_4 (assembly GCA_030248245.1). NCBI lineage: Eukaryota > Metazoa > Nematoda > Enoplea > Enoplida > Ironidae > Trissonchulus > Trissonchulus sp. WLG1_4. The sequence continues at coordinate 11,008 of JASANF010015549.1, read as the reverse complement.
AAAAAACTTTAAAGCTTTCCGTTTACCTCTTCTCCAAAACTGATCAAATCCACATTCACTTTCTCTTTCTTCAATCGTTTGGCCAATTTCACAATCTGAAAAAGTTCAAATGGGTAACTAGCAAATGCCAGAACAAGTGTTAAATCCTGTCGTATCTGTTTGTTTAGTCCGGTTTTTTTAGATAAAAAGTCGAAAAATATGATATAAAATAAAAAATAGCCCTCAATCCCTCATCACTAGAAAAAGTCACAATACAAGACTCAAGTATACACCTGATAAGTATAGTAAATAATTAACTAGTGACTAATTAAAGCTCGGTAAAAATTATAATTAATTAACAATACCTCACTCTCCTCGCATCTGATTGGGGAGCCCACGAAAGCCATTATGCGCACTTTATGATTGCGACCCTGACGATGCTTCAGAGCCAGCTAAAAAGAAGTCAATATTAAAGCAATAGTAATTTGATTAAAGTGAAAAACTCTGTCAGCGAGCTTTATAAAATAAAAAAAGGGTTAATGGCATAAAAAACAGATCAAAATAATGGCTGCAACGAATTCCATTCCATTCCAGGAACAGAACAACCAGTATATAACCAATATTCACTTTCCAAGTATACGTCTTCGCTTTTTATTACCTAATCTAATGAATAAATTTGAAAAAGATTTCTAATTCTTCTACATAATATATACATGTCGAAAACAAAATTTCACTTACATGAGCAATTCGGATGCTTGCCAAAAAATTGGTGTGTCCTTTTGGCTGCACATGGTGCATTTTCATGAATATTTTGGAAGTGTCGTGAGTTAGTGTTGCCAACACTTGCACAGGACTAAAATACCATAACTTACAAATTATGGATGCCAGAAGGGTTTGATGGTATATAATATAATCAGTGGCGGATCCAGGAATTTTTTCGGGGGGGGGGCGACCGTCCCTCGACCATTACAAATATTTATAACACAATACAAATTGACTGGTGCTGGTGCGGGGGTCTGGGGGGCGGCAGCACCCAGAAGCTAGACGCCTTTACTGTTTTTGACCCCGGGATATCCTCTAAAATCTGCAACTTTTATCAAATCACACAGTTGCGGGCGCCTGGGGGCGGCAGCCCCCAGAAGCTAGACGCCTTTACTGTTTCTGACCCCGGGATATCCTCTAAAATCTGCAACTTTTATCAAATCACACAGTTGCGGGGATCTGGGGGCGGCAGCCCCCAGAAGCTAGACACACTTACTGTTTTTGACCCCGGGATATCCGCTAAAATCTACAACTTTTATCAAATCGCACAGCTGCTGCGGGGGTCTGGGGGCCGCAGCCCCCGAAAGCTAGACATCTTTAGTGTTTTTGATCCCGGGATATCCGCTAAAATCTGCCACTTTTATCAAAACACACAGTTGCGAGAAGCCCCAGGGTAGCCCCCAGAAGCCAGAGTTTTTATGAAATAAAATTGAAATAAATTTTATAGAAATAAAATTTGCATAGAAAACTATTTGAAGCCACACTTAGTAAAGAAAGCAGAGTGATCGCGGGGGTCTGGGGCGGCAGCCCACAGGAAAAAATTAAACAATTTCTGATTCTTAGGCCAAATTTGGTAGATTTGGTACTATTTGATGAAATTTGGTCGATTTTTGAAAGTAGAGAGACATTATATACAGTTTTTGAAGATATTACATATGATATGTATGTATATGGAAAGAATCTTTTCCTAACTGGTCCGTTCAATTTGCAGCAATTAGGAAAACGACAGATTAAAATGCGAAAAAGTGAGTTTTTCAGTTTGTAGGTTGAATTGTTCAAGTGGAGTCATATCAGAAATTGTTTCCAACCGGGAAATTAAAACAAACGGGGAACGTCAAATCAGACAGTGTATTTGACCAGAAAATGCAGCATAATCTACCCTTGAACACATGCATAGACTTTGACACAAGAGAGTAGGAAGGACCATTAAGCCAGAAAGTTGAGAAAGGTCTGGGGGCGGCAGCCCCCAGTAAAAAAATTGGAGAAAATTTTGATGTTTAAAGCAAATTTGGTCAATTGGAGACGTATCGGAAATTTTTTCGGTCGGGCAATAAAAACCAAAGGGGGACCCTTGTGTAAAATTTCGGTCGGGCAATAAAAACCAAAGGGGGACCCTTGTGTAAAATTTCGGTCGGAAAAATTTCGGGGGGGGGGGCGCCCCCCGCGCCCCCCCCTGGATCCGCGCTTGAATATAATGTATTATATACGTATTCTGAATTCTGCCCCTTCCCCCCCCACGAAATTTTTCTTAGCGGAAAAAAGATCCCTCCTTTTGTTCGAACTCCTAACACACCATATCCCGGTATCTCCAGGACTCGGGGAGCAAGGCGGTTCCTACAAGAAGCATATATACTTGGCTGAATAGCACAAGCATATATGCGGGTCTCCCTGTTAAATTGGGGGTCCTCAATTCTTTGTAACCTATATTCGTTTTCTTGTGCTTCATGCACTTTAATCGTATTTCTAAGCTGTATTGTTGACTGTTAACATTTCAAAAGACTTTTTCATAAACCCATAATACATAAATAAACTGTTTAAGATTTTTTAATTTTACGTGTAAATCACCACACTCATGTTTTATTTATTTGTATAATATGTGATGAAATGTACTTTTAAATGTGTATGAATTTACAATTTATATGTCTCACACTCTTTCACTCTACCGTCCTCATAGACTAAGATAAATCACAAAAATTTAAACTTTGTGTCACTTCTGCTTTCACATGCCTAGAAAGTAACTTCTAGATATTATTGTCTTTTACATGTCCAAGGTCTCTTCCGCGTTTACGTCTACGTGATAAAATGTATATAAGTTCTGCATATGTACTAGATAAAGTTTTCTTGTGTGCAAAAAAAAACTGCTCCACTGCAAAGATTCTTTCCCTTCTATTAATTTGCTGTCCTAACTGCATTAATCATTTTCAACTGAAATTTTCATTAACCACAGAGGACCTTCAATGAGCCGATGGCCGCCACTAACAGTTTAAAGAATTACTTATAGTAGACTAGTATAAGTAATATTATTGATAAAATAATTGACACATTCTGAGAGCTTATGCTTAGCTCAAACTTGATTCGGTTATAACAGAAATTATATCTGGCACGTCCCTAAGAACTAAACAAACGGTGAGTACTGAGACTACGACAAAAGAAGACACTCGTGATTATCGAGTAAGTTTTGAATGCTTTATTATATAAAAGAATGCTACACAAACACAAAACGTTTGGGATTCCCCTGAGTTCAGTTGCTTGCGCCAAGGCCAAAAGGCTTGCGAGGAGAGCCCCAGTCACAAGATAGCCCAAGCTCACACTCATGCAACAATCAGCCAAGCCTAATCAGAAACATAAAAAGGGGGCTAACAATAGGAATGTAACCTGTCCTAGTATAATGGGACATCGGAATCTTGTGACTGGGGTAGGCGACACGGGACCGCCAGTAAAACCAGGCCTCCTGCTCCTCCCGCGTGAACCTCGGATTACTTGGTGGCCCCCCACAGCCAGGCGAACATACACATATACACATAATTTTGTAAAGAAGCAACGCCTGCTGGCAAGCCACGGGTAATCCTCTTGGCCTTCTCAGGCTGAGGACAGCTTGAGTCGTTTCCGAGCGACACGGCAGCTGTGAGGGCGGTAAAAAAAAATCTCCAGGACTCAAAAAATAGGATCAAATCAAGCTAAGCTTGTCAGCAGCGGACAAAATAAACTTATATATCTAATTCAGAAATGCTTACTAGAAGGAATTCAGACAGACAGAATTCAACTATATAACACGAAAATATTTAAAATATAAATAAAAAATTTGTGCAATTTACTGGGACATGCTGAGCAGTCCGACTTGATTGTCCGGATGAACCCGCAGCTTGCACTGGCCAATCAGGCTCACTGCGTCTTGTTCCGCCTGCAGTCTACTCGGCGAGAAATCCCCGTTCCGCATGTATTCAGAATTATCCACGCTGAAAACCAAAAACGACAGATGTTTGCGTTGCTAACGAAGCAATAAATTCAGAAGTTTTGGCATCGAGCGGAGTTTCAATTCTGACTGCAGTATTTGCCTCCCACTTCGGTATTTAACAAAGTTTCAGACATTTAGGACTTCGAGACAGACGTTGAACAAGCGTACCACCAAAGGGGGTTACGTTCTGACTCCGGTATTTTGAGGCTCCGGTTCCACTTTCCACTAGTTTTAGGGTGCCGACCGCTTGATCTTTGTTTGGTTCCAGTGGAATCAGTGGTAACCATACATGGGCGTGGGGGGGGGTGTGGGGGGGGGGGTTTTCACCCCCCCCAGACAGGTGCTGCACCCCCCCCCCAGACTGCTGGCCGGGGGCTCACGAAACCCGCACGCCAGCTGCTCCGCCCCCCCCCCCCCCCCGGTGGCTGGCTCACCCCCCCCCAGAATTGGCCAGCTGCCCACGTATGGTGGTAACCAGGATTTTGCAAAGAGGACGCAGGCTGCCGCATAGGTTGTACGGAAAGGGGTCCTATTTCAGGGTGCAGATTCCTACACTGAGGCATTCCGTATTCAGAGTTCTGTCAACAATAATAAATTGTGACTTACCATATCATCGTACTTTCCAAAACCATTTTGGCCTCTCTGTCACAAGAATTACAATGCTGAAACGGAATTTACGAAATGAATACATTATACATATGAAATGAACGCACATGAAGTATATACATATGTTAATTTTCAATTATATATATATAATTGGTTAATTGTTTCTGGCAGAGATTAATCAGATCTTTGTTAGTCTTTGGCAGTTGAAAAGTCGGCAATAGTGGACCTATTTTTTTGTGTTAATGCAGGTAGGGGAATCCCGCCGCCCAGTCGCAGCCCCCCCTGTCCGAAATTCTGGGTTCCTGGATACGCACACCACTGTACAGTACTGTGCAAAAAAAGTTCCCTGTTCGTCGGCGTACGACGAGCTTCGTCGTTCGCGAAAAGTGACAAACGGTGGCCGGAAAGTGACAAACAAAAAATTTTTCAAAAAGTGCTCCACATTTTCACTCACTCCACACAACACATTTTCAATGTAAAAAAGTGAAAAATTGAAAACTTTTTGTTCGTCCCTTTCCGGCCACAGTTCGTCACTTTTCGCAAACGACGAAGCTCGTCGTATGCCGACGAACTGGGAACTTTTTTACGCGCAGTACTGTGGGCAGGAAATTTCAACTTTAAACTAAATTTGCCTTGCGCTCAGCCTTGGCCGGAGAATTAGAAACTTTTCTGTTAACAAGCAACAAACCGGCTGTAATAAAAAAACGATAACTTCCTTCCTAATCGGGCGACCGGCACGACGAGCCTGGATCAAGTGCAGTTGGGGGGGAACAGTGGACCTTTTTTGGAGTAGAGCACCTCAAGGGAAGCATTTATTTGTAATAGAACCCCTATCCACAAATTTGTATTTTCTGAGCTATGACCCCTTGAAAACATTTTACTCTCCTTACAGCAAGGCTCCACATGTGTGAGTGTGCGTGTGTGTTTTCGAAATCAATCTAATATCAGTTCAAGTTTGAATTTAGGCTTAGGCTTAGTCCCAGAGTTAATAACAAGCTTAGTCTGAGGCTTAGGCTGTTCTGTAATTTTGAAATTTGTATGCTTATGTGATGAGCCTTGCTGTAGCTAAAACTACGTTTTGAAAACTGCATTTTTTCAGTGTTTTTGGAAGTGAACGAATGTATATAAGCCAAAGTTTGAAGAGAAAAATGGCTATAACGATTTTTGTTTTTGGATAGTTTTGAGTGCGTTATAATGTTTTAAGGCATCGTCTAGGCTTAGCTAGCAGCATTCTCTACGCTGAGCTGGCAGGATTTTTCCCGAAAATTTCGATTTTTCAGTACCTTAGCCTCAGGCTGGAATTCACAACCTAACACTAACTTTAGGGTTAGTGTTCGTGGTGATAGTGTTAGTGTTAGGTTGTTAGTAATTCCAGCCTGAGCCTAAGCCTAAGCCTGAACCGGTCAGACTGAAGCGGGGGGGGGGAATTATTTTCGATTCTAATTCGCTTCCTACCCCATCTTTTAATAAAAATATGAAACCCCCATCGTCAGCCATGCCCCCAATCTGATCTCTAGCCCTCAAAATAGCTGTCGCCCCTTTTAATAAAAATCTGAAGTGAAATTATTGGTGTTAAAACCTTTGGGGGTCGAATAAGTCGGAAAAACGGCATTTTTTCGACTAATGATCCGGAGTCCCCCTATATCCCCCAAACCTAGGGGGGGTCAAAATTGAACGCTCTTTCGAATAGGCTAGGTTAGAAGTTTTTAGGATGTAAGCTCTAGCTGGAAATTAAACTTTATCCAAAAATTAAACTTTACATAAAATTTTTTGCGCAAAATTGGATTTAGTCAAAAATACTGAATCAAATGAAAACCTGCTGTTACCATTGAAAGAGCAACTTCTAAGCTACTAAATGCTGAAAAATTTTTGTAAATCGGTTCAGGCTTTGAAAAGTTACAGAACTTTTTCTGAAGCCACCAGGACCAGGCTGACCGAAGCGTTACAGCACAAGTACGGTTCCGTATAAGTTCCGGGCTATAGCTGCGAAATTTTTTATTTTTAAAATATGAAGCTATTTGGGGTTTTTAGTGCGGTAAAAATGTTTCTGATGCTTCTTAGATGGTTTTTCCTTCAATTTAGGCTTCAGGCTTAGGCTTAGGCTTAGTGCTTAGGCTTAGGCTTAGGGTGAGGCTTAGTGCTTAGGTTTAGGCTTAGTGCTTAGGCTGAGGCTTAGTACTTAGGCTCAGGCTTAGTAGGTGGGTCAGCAAAGGTTAGTCTTAGTTGCTTGCATCAAATAAAATGACCCTTGCTATTGTGGAATTATAAATAAAGCTGCACTTTTAAACCAAATTTGCCTGTCAGTGCCAGCTTGGTGCTGAGCATCAGTGACGTTTTCAGATCGTATTTATGGCATTCGATTTCATTAGATATCGCTACTTATGACTAATGATGCATATTTTTCTAGAAAAATGTAATAAATTTAATGTCTACGCAACAAGAAACTAAAACTTTTGATATGTAGGCTCAATTTAACTATGCATATTTCGCCTCTTTTTTTAGTTGGCAAAATTAAGAATTTTAGTATAAATGAGCTAAGTATGTTGAAAACAAAGCTGTATAAAGTATATTATTATGTGTTAATTTATGACGATCAAACTTAAGGCTGATATTGATCATAATTTTCGATGATTAGCGCCAGTGTGTCGAAAAAACATGATTTTCGACAAAAAATGATTTTTTTCGAAAAGGTATAAATCAACGTTTTTTCGCTTGGAAAGTGCTAAAAATGAACTCAGCGCATGCGAAAACCTATAAAAACGTGTTTTCACGGTGAAAAAATATCCGTTTGAATTTCCCCCCCCGCCTCAGTTGCACCGCCTGAACCTACATAAGCCTAAGCCTAAGGCCCGTATTCACATACTAACAGTTACCACTTAAAGTTAGTGTAAACCCTAACTTTAAGTGCTTCGTAGCACTAAATTTAGCGTTTCAATTTTGTATTCACATACTTAAAATTGAAGCCCGTATTCACTAAGTGTAACGCTTAAACTTAGTGTTTACACTTAGTGTTAGCGCTTATAAGCGCTAAGTGTTATTCACATACTTAGTGTTTATTTAAGCGCTTAGCAAACACTAACGCTTAACTTAGCGTTTCAATTTTGTATTCACATACTTAAAATTTAGTGTTTGGCTTAGAATTAAGCGCTTAATTTTAGGGACCTCGGGAGCTCCCTAAGCGCTAAGCGCTTAGTTAGTGGATGGTGTGGGGTAGGGGTGGGGAGAGTGGGGGAGGTTCTTGGCCGCCATGGGAAGGAAGGGCATGCAATTTAGGATATATTAGTAACATTTTCCGACCAATTCGATCCATTTTGCTCGTTTAATCGCCAAAAATAAAAAATGCACTTTGTTGTCCAAATTCGTTTTTTTACATTTTTGAGTAGAGCATCTTAAGGGGTCGCTCCGGGAATCAAGGATTTGGGCCGTATTTTTTAAAAACAGCCAAAATAACCTATCATTCTTGAAGGAAAGTTGCCCAAAATACTATTTCTGATGTTTTGACGTGCATATCTCCATAGCAAAAAATTTGGAAAAAATTGGACAATTTACTGATTTTATTCGACTTTTAGACAAATTCAGCAAGTAAGCCAGTGTATCAACGCTTTTTGAGGTTTTGCAAACAGACGATACGTAGATTTTATTAGTCGTAATGAAAAATTAAAACAATTTTATTGCGTTCTGTACAAAAAAATCGCACAAGAAACCATTTTCAGAAGCAGCAGACTCAAATAGAGGCTGTGTGAATACAAAACCAATTTTTCGGCATTCGATTATAAAATGCTGGTAAAACATTTTTCTACAAAATTTTGCACAATTATAGCCTTAGGCTCTGCGCAGTTGAACAATCTTTTAGTTTTTTAAAATAAAGCTTAGAAATTTTTTTATATGAATTTCATTGCTCAGAGTTCGACTTCGAAAACACATAATGACATTTTTTATCCAAACCAGACATAAATGTCAAAAACCAAAATAATGTTCAACTAGAGAAGCACATAAGCTACATTTTTGTATATAAAGTGTGACTATACGCAAAGTATAAGCAGAGTTATCGTTTGCCGAAAATTCACTCACGTTTGGTGCTCTGGGAGTCACGTGACATGATCACGTGATTTGAAATTTTGCCTCCAGTGTTCTTTTGTGCCATAGTACATATATGTATAGTAAAGTTTGACATTTGCCAATTTTTTTGCTAGTTTTCAACGTAACCCCCGATTCCCGGAGCGCCCCCCTAATCGAAGTAATTTTTCTTCAAGAACTTCTATTTGAAAATTTATATTTTTCATGATATGCCCCCTGAAACATGTAGAGCTGATTTAGCCTTTCTCAGGAATCCACCTGCTGAAAACATTTTTTACAAATTTATAGTTCGAGAAAAATATATATTATTAATAAGAAATAGTAATTTAAATAAATCTATAATCGGATTTATAAATACAAAATGGAAATGCCGATAAATAACGAATTCCGGATCCACATCAAGCAGGGAGCGCACTCCAAGCCAAAGCCAAAACTAAGCACAAAAGTTGCTAAACGCGGGCCCGTATTCACATACTAAGTGTAACGCTTAAACTTAGTGTTTACACTTAGTGTTAGCGCTTATAAGCGCTAAGTGTTATTCACATACTTAGTGTTTATTTAAGCGCTTAGCAAACACTAACGCTTAACTTAGCGTTTCAATTTTGTATTCACATACTTAAAATTTAGTGTTTGGCTTAGAATTAAGCGCTTAATTTTAGGGACCTCGGGAGCTCCCTAAGCGCTAAGCGCTTAGTTAGTGGATGGTGTGGGGTAGGGGTGGGGAGAGTGGGGGAGGTTCTTGGCCGCCATGGGAAGGAAGGGCATGCAATTTAGGATATATTAGTAACATTTTCCGACCAATTCGATCCATTTTGCTCGTTTAATCGCCAAAAATAAAAAATGCACTTTGTTGTCCAAATTCGTTTTTTTACATTTTTGAGTAGAGCATCTTAATCGAAGTAATTTTTCTTCAAGAACTTCTATTTGAAAATTTATATTTTTCACAATATGCCCCCTGAAACATGTAGAGCTGATTTTGCATTTTTCAGGAATCCACCTGCTGAAAACATTTTTTTACAAATGTATAGTTCAAGAAAAATATATATTATTACTAAGAAATAGTAATTTAAGGGGGTAGTGTCGCGAAAGCAGTCGATTTTGCGCGACTGTAAAACTTGTTCAGTAAAATGTTAGAAATTGTTCTTTCTATATTTTAAAAATCTACCAAATAGCAAATTATTTTGCCAAGTTTCAGCAAAATTGGTGCAGCATATAGTTCGGAATAATGCCTCAAAGTCGGAAAAATGACGAAAAAAAACCTATTCACATTCCATTTTTTAGTCACATTTATCAATTTTTCTGTTTAGTTTTTTTACACAGACTAATAGCACATATGTTGTAGTTTATGCACACAAAATTTAGTGCAGATTACTGTAGCGGCTGTGGAGTAATACTAGTTTGAACTGTGAAAGGTGTACTTAAACTGTAAAATAGCAACAGCAATAATGATAAATTGTGGAAAATCTAGACGCTTATTTTCAAATCAGAAGAAAAACGAACCTTCAATTTTCTTTTTTCTTATTTGTCGCAAAAAATTGTGCGTCCACACATGATGTATACTTCACAAGCTGGCCAATCTGATATCTGGCTTGTTTTTTCGAACTTTTATGTCCCTATTGTGTGATGTCTGGCTTACTAATGACGATTGGTCCAAGATATTTGTCAATATTGATAGTGTGATGTCTGGCAGTAATTATTTGATACCATACAGTGTTGGACTAGCTTCTCATTGCATGTACTACTTCAAAACAAAAAGTTCTATTTTCACAGCCTATGAGCAAAACTGCTTTCGCGACACTACCCCCTTAAATAAATCTATAATCAGATTTATAAATACCAAATGGAAATGCCGATAAATAACGGCCCGTATTCACATACTAAGTGTAACGCTTAAACTTAGTGTTTAGACTTAGTGTTAGCGCTTATAAGCGCTAACTGTTATTTACATACTTAGGGTGAAATTCTAGAAGGTGATTAGCGAGTGACTAACTTAATCAGTCGCTAAACGTTCTTTCATTACGTTTTGTCATTACGAATTCTACACGCTGAGAATAGACTGGCCTGATGTCATTCGGCACGCGCGCTATTCTTTTAATCACTGACTAACTTAATCACCCTTCTAGAATTCCACCTTAAGTGTTTATTTAAGCGCTTAGCATACTCTAACGCTTAACTTAGCGTTTCAATTTTGTATTGACATACTTAAAATTTAGTGTTTGGCTTAGAATTAAGCACTTAAGTTTAGGGACCTCGGCGAGCTCCTGAAGCGCTAAGCGCTTAGTTAGTGGATGGTGTGGGGAAGGGATAGGGAGAGTGGGGGAGGTTTTTGGCCGCCATGGAAAGAAAGGG
>JASANF010015547.1:0-12767 GCA_030248245.1 Trissonchulus sp. WLG1_4 | reverse complement strand
ACACGCTCTCATTGTTCGCTAATTCATTGAACAAGTAAGCATTGTTCGCATCGACTACTCCTAATAGTAATAGTATATTGCAATTAAGTCATCATAATTAGTCACAGTAGTAACTAATATTAGTAGTATTAACACCGGAATATCAAAATGAACGTTTTTGACTTCGCAGTCACAGAGATATTATTACAATCAAGTCCAACCTCCTTAAAAAACAAGTCAAATATCAACCAAATCAAATTATACCTACCGTCTTCATTTTCATATTTACATTGATGCCACATTTTCAATCATTCCAGTAATAACAATCCTACATATTTTTTTCTCATCCTACAGTCTTATTCTTTCCAAAAAACCAATGAATCGTTTCAAAAACATCTGAGGTTATCTTTGTCTACCTATTTTGCACATTAATATCCGTCGACGCGTCATCAGGCTGCGTCATCGCCGTCAACTGACACCGGGTCAGTCTCGTGGACCAAATGGTGGAGGCTGTGGACCAGGGCTCCAGAGGTCAAGGGGTCACAGGGCTCCTGGGCCAGCTCAAACATGGGATCCAGTACCGCCTGCTGCTGCCTGTGCAACTGGCCCACATCTGCCAATGTCTGAAATAAATTAATTTCGATTGCGCAAAAACATCCCTAAGGATCTTATCAGAAACTAAATTTAAGTATATATCATTGAGTTGGGCGCGAGTCTTGTTCCAATCTTTGGCACTTAAATGCTTTTTTGGACTGTCTGAATGAATAAGATTTACGAAACAATGTCAAATATGATCCAATATCTTAGTTTGGAATAATGTCCTAATATATACATAGGCGTGGGTTGCCCGATTGCCCAGAATACTAGCATAAAACATAAATGCCAGAAAAACATACCAAAACAGGCACATCTGTCTTTGTCTTTTGTTTGGCCAGCGTTCAAAGAGTTCTGCTCAAAAGTGTCACCCAAGGAGTCCTTTTCAAACGAGTCAAAGGTCAAAGTATCATCGTTCCTGTCTCTGTCTTCCGGCTGGCCAAAATCCCCCTCACTGCTAGTCTGACCCGCATCAAACACAGCCCAGTCCTCGGCGACCGGGTCATCATTTTGATCCGCAAATGCGTCGAATTCCGCCTACTCCCGATATGGCTGAATCAGCCCGTGATATGGCTGAATCAGCCGGTGGCCAGCTGTCAGCATTGGACGATTCAGCAGCGACACAAACCGCTTCGCTGACCGGTGCCGGTTGAAAATCACAGAAATCAGTGAAATCGCCAAAATCATCATCATCTGCTGCTAATTCACCCTCGGGCACACGCTCGATTGATATGTCTGTGACAGGGCCTGAAAAAATAATATATATATATATATATATATATATATATATATATATATATATATATATCTGGTAAAGTAATTAAATTAAAGTAAAAAAATTAAAAAAGTATATAATTATATAGTAGTTGACCTACAAAATTATAGCTATTTCAATGCATACAATACATGAAATGTGTTACATACATACAATGCTAGTTAACTAATTGTTAGTGGAATGCAATCAATTAAAAATCAAAAGCCCTTCACTACATGCGAGCGCAAAAATTTATGCAATCTGACATGTTTTAGGCACAACTTTTCGTAGGGTCAAGCTTTTTGTGGGCAAACCTTTAATTTAAATTGCAGCTATGGAGGATAAACTTGAAAAAAACTAAAACTAAAAAATACACCAAAACACGAGCACAAGTTATACCTGGCAAATTAGAATCGGATTCCTCCGGTTTTTCTAAAATATGGGAGTTCGACACTTCTGTGTCAGCGTTGGCAGGCGCGGGCGACGGAGGATTTCTATTCGATTCATTATGGGCTGAAACACAGCAGATAATGGGAGTTAAAATAATTAATGCAAACTTGACAGCTAAAACTAAAAAATCAACGGAAAAATTAGTGACCGGAGTAAAAAAAAACAATATAATTGTTTCGAATGAAAATTTCATAAAAACAAACTACTAAATTATCTAAGCCCATGTACGGTATTTTGTAGAGACAATACGATATATATAATTAAATATATATATATATATAGAGAGAGAGAGAGAGAAATTGAATATGTTCAATTCAATATATAATTTGGTTCACTCCTAACTAATTTCTAAAAATTCTGCGAAAAAATAAGATGTGACTATCGAATTTAGAAGCCGAACACCCACCACAAATACGCAACTTCTATCCAAACATCTAACGCACACTTTTATGTTTTATATTATCATAGCTAGCAGTAAAACACCCAAAACTTATTTACTTTCATGCAATTCGTTTTCATCCACTACCGCGGCGGAATCTATTTTTAGAGTTCCATCTGTTGCTGTTTCTTCATTATCTCTCAGCGAATCATCAATTATAGCGCAATTGCGCAAAGCGGCGCAACTTTGATTATCACAATCTGAACCAGCAGCGTCTGCCATCGGGCTATGATTGCATAGTCTATCATCGTCTTCATCTCGCATTTCAAAACCTGCGGAACTGTCTGGACATAAATAGTTTTCCTGACTCCTTGCATCCACTGATTTAGGTTGGCCAAAACTGGACCCAATAATATCATCACACAACTGAGCCGTACTACTGTTTGGGCTATTTTTAGCGTCCGCCGATTGGAAATTAGCATCGAAATCGTCACTAGAATGATTTGAACTGGCCGAAATACAATTGAAATCCGGCTTAAAGTCGGGAATTACAACGGATGGCGGTTGGGGGCTGGTCCTGTCTGTGCCATTCACAGGATTCGGGCTGCAATTATGCGTCTCTGATGGGACAGAGCAGTTTTCCACAATTCGTATTTCATCTTTCGTGGAAACTTTTTTCTGCTGCAAAATCGCTCCGCTCGTATCATTGGTTTTTCTCACCTCACAGTTTTCGCCCACTGAGCAAAAATCTGAAAAAAAGTGATAAAATTCGTATATATTATATATAAATTGGGTAAATTTTTAGATTTTGAGGCTAAATTTCATCAATTTACGGCCATTTTTGGTATGCGGCTCTAAAAAATTTTCTTTTGCTCCGGGCAAAAGGGGGGGGATATATCCCCTATATCCCCCCACCGTCCGCCCTTTATATATATATTATTCGTATAATGTTTACTATATAATGGTTTACGCTAATGTTAAGCAAAAAGCAACGTACAGTATATATACAGATTTACACTTCTTTTCATTTTCATTCACTGCAGACTCAGGGCAATGCAATATATTCTGCAAACTGCACGACTACAACTAAACAAAAATAAGCAGATCTAAAACAATATTATGCATATATACAAATTCTACATGACCAAAATTAATGAATATTTACCATCAATCACATTGGAGTTATCATCAACGAACGAGGGACAATCATAGTCCGACTGGTCTAAGTCAATCACCCGGACAGGGCCGTCACAGTCGCCGCTGGTACCGCCGTTCTCCGGCTCGTCATCGGGCAAGGGCGGCGGCGTCAGGGAGAGAGGCGGAGGAATGGAAAAGTCCATCCCACATCCGCTGCTCAGGTCACGTCTTGCAAAGCGCTGCAGAGGTGGCTGGCATAAAGTATATGCTACTGCTAGGATCACAATTTTTGATTCTCTGAAAACGGATAAGCAAGGTATATACAATATCTTGGAGATGCATTATGTGTACATATATATCCAACAACGGTGTCAATCGACTTTTCTTGCCGAGCTAATATGATGGAATTTAAGACAGCATGGAAGTGAAACATTTTTAGTGAAGGATATTAGGAATTTAGGAAAGCATTCTTGCAAATAGAATCTCTGCGAAGTGTTGGATTTTCTGAGCAACAGCGTAGTCAGAACTCGGTTCAGTTCTACTCCGGGGACACGGTACAAAAACGGTTCAGTTCTGTCTAAGTTTGAGCACAGGAAAAATTATCAATAGAAAAAAGTAGAAAATCAGTAGAACAATAGTATAAAAAAAGTAGAAAAACTTTTCTGCTTTTTTTCTACTATTTTTCTACTTTCAACCTTGGCAAGTTTCTACTTTTTTTCACTCCGATTTTTTTCTGTGGAGGGGAAATGTAGAAATGCATATATGTATTTTTAATAACTACCATAATTATATACTGCACTAAAAAAACCAACTTCATATTTTAAAAAAATTTCGCAGCGATAGCCCGGAGTTTGTACTTAACCTTACATGCAAATAATGTAACGCTTCAATCAGCCTGGTCCTGGTAGCGTCCAAAAATGAAAAAAAGTTTTGTACTTTTCAAAACCTGAACTGATTTACAAATTTTTTTCAGCATTTAGTAGCTTAGAAGGGTGCAACTGAGGCGGGGGGGGGGGGGGAAATTAAAACTGATATTTTGTCACCGTGCAAACACGTTTTTATAGGTTTTCGCATGCGCTGAGTTCATTTCTTTTTAAAATTGTGACCAATGCAGTCGTAATACCAACCTGAAGTTTGATCGTCATAAATTAACACATAATATACTTAATACAGCTTTGTTTGCAACATATTTAGCTCATTTTTACTAAAAATCTTAATTTTGCCAACTAAAAAAGAGGCGAAATATGCATAGTTAAATCGAGCTTGCATATCAAAAGTTTTAGTTTCTTTTTGCGTAGACATTAAATTTATTACATTTTTCTACAAAAATATGCATTTGATGCAAGCAGCTAAGACTAACGTTTGCTGACCCACCTACTAAGCCTGAGCCTAAGCACTAAGCCTCAGACTAAGCACTAAGCCTAAGCCTAAACCTATATAACCTAAGCCTAAACCTAAGCATAAGCACTAAGCCTGAGGCCTAAATTAAAGAAAAAACCTGCTAAGAAGCATCAGGAATAACTTTACCACACTAAAAAACCCTAACTAGCTTTCTATTTTAAAAAATTGGCAGCTATAGCCCGAAATTTCTACGCAACCGTATATATATATACTTGTGCTGTAACGCTTCGATCAACCTGTTCCTGGTGGCTTCAGAAAAAGATCTGTAACTTTTCAAAGCCTGAACCGATTTACAAAATTTTTTCAGCATTTCGTAGCTTAGAAGTTGCTCTTTCAATGGTAACAGCAGGTTTATTTGATTCAGCATTTTTGACTAAATCCAATTTTGCGCAAAAAATTTCATGTAAAGTTTAATTTTTGGACAAAGTTTGATTTCCAGCTAAAGCTTACATCCTAAAAACTTCTAACCTAGCCTATTCGAAAGAGCGTTTATTTTTGACCCCCCCCCCTAAGTTGGGGGATATAGGGGGACTCCGGATCATTAGGCGAAAAAATGCAGTTTTTCCGACTTATTCCACCCCTAAGGGTTTTAACACCAATAATTTCACTTCAGATTGTTATTAAAAGGGGCGACAGCTATTTTGGGGGCTACAGATCAGATTGGGGGCATGGCTGACGATGGGTTTTCATATTTTTATTAAAAGATGGGGTAGGAAGCGAATTGGAATCGAAAATAATTCCCCCCCCCGCTTCAGTCTGACCCTAAAAACTTCTAACCTAGCAGTTTATTCGAAAGAGCGTTCAATTATGACTTCCCCTTAGATTTGGGGGATAAAGGGGGACTCTCTCTAGATTATTAGTCGAAAAAATGCCGTTTTTCCGACAATGCTTCCTCTTAAAAAAACAACTCGCAAGAACCTTGACCTAGATCAGTTGTATACAATTGAATTTCTTTTTAGTTGATGTCCAATAGAATAGACCAATATCTATATCACATGAAAGTTTTAAAATTTTTCTAGCCTTGTTCAGCATTTTGCTCTCTTTTCAGCAAGGCTTAACGTCAAAACGTGTGTGTGTGTGCGTGCACTTCGCATGTTCACAAATTTGTTGTTGTTGTTTTTAAAACACAAATATTGGCTCGTTTGGATATAGACTCAGGCTTACGCTTGGTTCCAGAGTTAGTACTAAGCTTTGTTTTGGCTTAGGTTGATGATTGGGATTAGTTTTAGAAATTGTAATTTTACGGATTCATGTGATGAGCCTTACTGTAACTAAAGCTATGTTAATTTCAGCGGGGAAAATTAAACGTGCGTGGAGTTGGCAGACACTTTGTCAGCACAAATTCGGAAATATGCTTTTTCTGATAGCTCATAATGTGTACTATTTTGTACCACAATTACCACATTTTGTACTAAGTTGTACGAGGAGTACAAATTCGCGGAAAACTGTCTGCCAACTTCACGATTTGAGCCAATCGCACACCTTACACTGGGGCCGTATTCTCAAAATTACCTGCAGGTAAAGTTAGGCTAACTTTACTCACAAGTAAGGTGAAGGTAAAGTTAATTCTGTGGGTAAAGGTAAAGTTAAAATTGAAAACACGATTAACGTAGACGGTTGAGGTTAAAAATTTGGGGTTAAATGCAGTTGGGGGGGGAAAAATAGTGGACCTATTTTTTTGAGTAGAGCACCTTGGGGGAAGCATTTTTGCTTCAAGAACCCCTATTTCATTTTTTGGATTTTCTGAGATACGACCCCCCGAAATCTGAACCCTCAGTGAGAGACGTTTTCGCAATTTTTTTCCGAAGCTCTTGTTTTTTCCGTTCTAATCCTGCCTAAATGGTGTCAGATTATTGTTTACAATTTTTTAGAACCAAAACAATGGCTCTTTCACCGGGTTCCTGCCGAAAAATTGGCCAAATTCGCCAGAAACGGCCAATTTTTGACCAAATTCAAACTTGGCCTTAATTTAGGCTTGGGCGTAGGCTTAGGCTTAGGGCTTAGGCTTAGTATGGGGCTTAGGCTTAGGCTTAGTATCAGGCTTAGGCTTAGGCTTAGGCTTAGGCTCAGGCTTAGGCAATAAAAAATCGAAATTTTAAGAAAAAATCCTGCCAGCTTAGCCTAGAGAATCCTGCCAACTAAGCCTAGACGATGCCTTAAAACATCATAACTCACTCAAAACTATCCAAAAACAAAGATTATAGCCATTTTTGGCTTCGAACTTTGGCCTACGTTCACTTCCGAAAACACTGAAAATGCAATTTTCAAGGGGTCATAGCTCAGAAAATCCAAATTTGTGGATAGGGGTTCTATTACAAAAAATGCTTCCCTCAAGGTGCTCTACACCAAAAAATAGGTCCACTATTTCCCCCCCCCCAACTGCACTTGATCCAAAATTTGCACAATACATTAACTTTAGCTGCGAAACAAGATAAAACAGTTTCCTGGCCCGAAAATTAAAGGTAACTATAGCTATCACGTTGTCTCTAGTCAATGTTTGAGAATACGATTTTACCTTCACTTTACCTGTGGGTAAAGTTGGCCTATGTAACTTTACCTGCAGGTAATTTTGAGAATACGGCCCCAGCAGGCGCGGATCCAGGAATTCTCAAAGGGGGGCCCCACCTTGGGTGTCGACCGGGGGGGGGGGGTAGCGAGCGTGAAAAAATTTTTGCGAGGCGTTTTTTTAGTAGTGTCGATTGTTATGTTTTATGTGTTATTTTACACATTGCATAGCAATAGCGTATCCAGGACTTCGCGAAGAAGGAGCTGTACTGATGGTCGACGACCGGGGGAAGCGGGGGGGGGGGGGTGAAACGCGCACACAATGTAGCAAACTAACAGGGCGCGCCAGTCTGCAGGGGTTTAGCTTTGTAGAATTTAGACGGTGAATTTGCACTGAAAAAGTTGTCAGCAACACGTCCTAAAGTCATAGCAATTGCAGGGGTCTGGGGGCGGCAGCCCCCAAAACCTGGAGCTTTTTTAGAATTTTAAAATAAAATTTGCATTGACAAAGCGATTCTAAGCAATACTTATTGTAAAAAATCAAAGTGGTTGCAGGGGTCTGGGGGCGGCAGCCCCCAGAAGCTGGAGCTTTTTTGGAATTTTAAAATAAAATTTGCATTGACAAAGCAATTCTAAGCAATACTTATTGTAAAAAATCAAAGTGGTTGCAGGGGTCTGGGGGCGGCAGCCCCCAGAAGCTGGAGCTTTTTTGGAATTTTGAAATAAAATTTCCATTCAAGAAGCAATTCTAAGCGACACTTTTGTAAAAATCAGAGTGGACGAGTGGTTGCTTGCAGGGGCTTGCAGGGGAATGGGGGCGGCTGCCCCCAGCCCCAGAGGTTGGACCTTTTTTGGAGTTTTGAAATAACATTTCCAATGAAACAGCATTTCTAAGCAACAGTTGCTGTAAAATTATTTTTGCAAAATCATTAAAAATGTCATTTTTGCTGCGATAAGACATCTAAAAGGATACATTAAACAGTGTCTTAAGCAAATAAATAGTGTACAATGCACCCATATACACATAAACAGGCTTTAATAGAACACAAAGGCAAAAAATATGGAGCACAGGATTGCAGGGGTCTGGGGGCGGCAGCCCCCAGAAAAAAAATTGGGGAAAATTTTGATTTTTAGGCCGAATTCGGTCAATTGGAGAGGTATCGGAAATTTTTTTCTATAGGCCCTCTTTGGCAAAGGGGGGGGGGGGCCCAGAGCCAAAGGGGGGGGCCCGGGGCCCGTGGGCCCCCCCCCCCGGGATCCGCCACTGGGCCCCAGGATTTCATATTAAAAATTTTATATTACTAGATCTTCGTTTGATCACAACCAGTAAGCTTTATATTTATTTTCCAAATAAGAAACTAGCTGTGGACATTTGTAGTATGACAAAAACGTATCGAAATCACACACAAAAGTTGAAAGTTTCTTTTCGAGTTGTTTGGATTGAAGAAAAAACACTTGAAAAAGGTCGCCTACCACTAGGCCGAATCGCCACTAGGCCGAATCGCCGCCAGGCCGAAATATTGTCATTAGGCCGAATCGCCGCGAGGCCGAAACGCCGGAAGACCGAAACACCAGTACGCTGAATCACCGCAATAACGAAATGGAAAATATCAGTCGCACTTACCAAGCCGGTTGCATGGAAACGAACAATGTGTTGTAGTTACAAAATGTTTAGAAACTTTGCCGCTTTGATGTGATTAAAACTATTATATATTTTAAATTAACATTTAATGATTTTGCGTTGAATAATAAAACTGTGTTGGTTAAGGGGGTAATTGCGTTTTTAGGTGTTTTTTAAGGGGGCGCTCCGGGAAACGGGGGTTACATCGAAAATTGGCAAAAAAGTTGGCAAATGTCAAGCTTTACTATACATATATGTAGTATGGCACAAAAGAACACTGGAGGCAAAATTTCAAATCACGTGATCATGTCACGTGACTCCCAGAGCATCAAACGTGAGTGAATTTTCGGCAAACGATAACTCTGCTTATACTTTGCGTATAGTCACACTTTATATACCAAAATGTAGCTTATGTGCTTTTCTAGTTGAACATTAGTTTGGTTTTTAACATTTATGTCGGGTTTGGATAAAAAATGTCATTATGTGTTTTCGACGTCGAACTCTGAGCAATAAAATTCATATAAAAAAATTTCTAAGCTTTATTTTAGAAAACTGAAAAATTGTTCAACTGCGCAGAGCCTAAGACTATAATTGTGCAAAATTTTGTAGAAAAATATTTTACCAGCATTTTATAATCGAATGCCGAAAAATTGGTTTTGTATTCACACAGCGTATATTTGAGTCTGCTGCTTCTGAAAATGGTTTCTTGTGCGATTTTTTAGCACAGAACGCAATAAAATTGTTTTAATTTTTCATTACGACTAATAAATTTTACGTATCGTCTGTTTCAAAAACCTCAAAAAGCGTTGATGCACTGGCTTACTTGCTGAATTTGTATAAAAGTCGAATAAAATCAGTAAATTGTCCAATTTTTTCCAAATTTTTTGCTATGGAGATGTGCGCGTCAAAACATCAGAAATAGTATTTTGGGCAACTTTTCTTGAAGAATGATAGGTCATTTTGGCTGTTTTTAAAAAATACGGCCCAAATCCTTGATTCCCGGAGCGCCCCCTTAAAAAGCCATAGCTCAGCGTTTACAAATTCAAATCACAAGCGGTCTTTTGCATTAGGTAGAACAACATCTTTCCTAAATGTATGCCATGCATTGAAATTTAACCTGTGATTTTCTTTCCAGTATAAGCGACTAAAGAAAGGTTCTTTCCAAAATATTAAAATTTTTTACAAAAAGTTTGCGCTACAGCTCTGAATCATACGTCTATCTGTTGGAGCTGAAAGTTGGTAAGGTTTTTGACATGTTTAAGGGGGCGCTCCGGGAATCGGGGGTTACATAGAAAATTGGCAAAAAAGTTGGCAAATGTCAAACTTTACTATACATATATGTAGTATGGCACAAAGGAACACTGGAGGCAAAATTTCAAATCACGTGATCATGTCACGTGACTCCGAGAGCACCAAACGTGAGTGAATTTTTGGCAAACGATAACTCTGCTTATACTTTGCGTATAGTCACACTTTATATACCAAAATGTAGCTTATGTGCTTCTCTAGTTGAACATTATTTTGGTTTTTAGCTTTTATGTCGGATTTGGATAAAAAATGTCATTATGTGTTTTCGAAGTCGAACTCTGAGCAATAAAATTAATATAAAAAAATTTCTAAGCTTTATTTTAAAAAATTGTTCAACTGCGCAGAGCCTAAGACTATACTTGTGCAAAATTTTGTAGAAAAGTATTTCACCAGTATTTTATAATCGAATGCCGAAAATTTGGTTTTGTATTCACACAGCTTATATTTGAGTCTGCTGCTTCTGAAAATGGTTTCTTGTGCGATTTTTTTGCACAGAAAGCAATAAAATTGTTTTAATTTTTCATTAAGACTAATAAAATTTACGTATCGTTTCTTTGGAAAACCTCAAAAAGCGTTGATCCACTGGCTTACTTGCTGAATTTGTGTAAAAGTCGAATAAAATCAGTAAATTGTCCCATTTTTTAAAATTTTTTTGCCATGGAGATATGCGCGTCAAAACATCAGAAATAGTATTTTGGGCAACTTTTCTTCAAGAATGATAGGTCATTATGGCTGTTTTTAAAAATTATGGCCAAAATCCTTGATTCCCGGAGCGCCCCCTTAAAATCCCCAGGCATGTCCCCCATTTTTTTAATAACTAGTCAATTTACTGAGAAAATAGCTGAAAAGCAAACGCACCGAAACTTTAGGATATTTTCTTGTAATTAAAACAGTCTAAAAATGTCCACAGGTGAAATTTCAAAAAAGTGAGAGACATGCCTGGGGATTTTGACCTTTACAATACTGTCCCAAAAATTTATGCTCAGGCGTCACTTCTAACTTGAGTACTGGTGGCGCAAAGTTTACATAGAAATCACAAAAACCTCGAAAACGCAACTACCACCTTAAGCTGACTGACTGAAAGTTCTATAATTTTTTAATATTTGTGTGTCGCTATAGACCTAATGACTTAGCTTACTGTGTATAATTTTGAATTGGAAGACGTGGAACAGTACAGTGTTAAAGGAAAGATCACAGAAGTATGTCGATTTGACTTGAATAAGGCTGATTTAGTATTTCACCAACTTTTTGAGCGTTCGTGTTGTTTGTCAGACTCAGAAATGTTTTATTAGATCTGATATTGTGCAAAATGATCAATTTTAGTCATACGAGTGTATTTTTCAGCTTGTTGGGAAAAGTTTGCTTTTAGTAGCGGTTTTAAAGGAAAAGATTACGTCCCCTTCTTCCGGTTTCTGTTTTCGCTACTATGAAAATAATGGCACATTTTAAGCAAAAAAGATGGGCTTTTGTCGTCGCATGTGTTTTCCAGGGAACCTTCAAGCGGCTCCGGGTGAAAAAGTATCTAATATGTGTGTCATGGATATGCCACTGAGGCGTTACCTATGACGTTGCTTCAGGAAGGATACTGTTCTATACTTCTATACTGTCATATTTATGACTACATTATATTATTTTCAGATTTCAAATTCATTATTATATCAACTATCGCAAGGCAGCTGGCATGCTTGAGATTGGCTCGGCGAGTTGCATCAGTGCAACTTTTTTATACTGCCGAGTGTTTCTCAGTCTGCTCTAAAGCTAGACTTGCTCATTTTCTGGGTCTATTTGTCTGACTTCTGACGCTGTAATTTTCTGAATTTCAACCAACTTGCGCAACAATAGGGTGAGTATATAGCACACATGTTTTCTTAACATAAGGTTAAATTTCAGACTCAACAGCTAGTAAGCAGTCAACTACTGAAGACAAAAACTTTTTATTTGAACTGTACTGACTTTTTTATTTTTAAACCTTCCATCACATTGTTCATCTTTTTTCCTGCCTGGCACATGTATAAAATAATAGTCGGCAATGCTAATCTAACCCTAAGTTTCTTTTGGATAAATTTAGGTTTTATTTTAAATCTTTTAGATAAATAAATATTTTTGACAAATTTAAATGAATTTTTTAAATGGCATGGGGGCAGGTTGGCATATATATTCTTAGGCATAACTTTATGGGGGAATTCAAAATTTAGGCTATGGGCAGCAGTGTAGCAAGGATCTAGATGAAGGACGGGGCTTTCTTTCCGGCAAAGCTCATCACGTAAACAAATAAATTTCAAAATTATAAAACTTAAGCCTAAGCCTTAGCCTAAGTCCAAACTGAATTTGATAATAACCGAGGGACTAAGCCTGAAACTAAGCCTAGGCCTAAATCCTAACCTAAGCCTAAATTGAAAACGCATACGCACACTTGTTGAGCCTTGCAGGAAGGAGACACAGGAAAACTTTTTCCGGAAATTTTTTGGAAATTTCCCGGAAATTTTCCGGAAATTAAAAAATTTCCGGTTTTTTTCCGGAAAATTTCCGGGTTTTTTCCGAACCGAGAAAATCCGGAAATTAATTTTTCCGGAAAATTTCTGGGTTTTTTCCGGAAAATTTCCGGGCTTTTTCCGGAAAATTTCCGGGTTTTTTCCGGA
>JASANF010015546.1:0-12065 GCA_030248245.1 Trissonchulus sp. WLG1_4 | reverse complement strand
TGTGAAACTGGAACCAGCACTACCACGAACAAGCGAGTGTTCTTTATTAGCCAAGCAAGCAAGACTGACTCGCGTTCGGTAGTGCAGAATCAGTAAGGCAAAATTACAGACAAAACATAAGAAAATGCACGGCAAACATCAACTAACAAAATAGTATTTCGAAAGGTCAAGCCAACCGCAAAGCCATAAAAGAGTTCAAGGTGCTAGGGTCAAGGGTCGTAAGCTAAGTACGTACACGCTTTAGCATCTAATAGCCGATATACGTAAGTAGCTAACGTAGCTAACCAGTTAGGAAGTCACACCTCGGGGGGAGGAAAATGGAACGTCCTCGTTCCCGACACTTAGCCCGCTAAAGAGGCGAGGCTCGCGACGTAAGCTATACTTGGATGGAGCATTAGCTCAACCCGTAAGCTTGCGATTGACCAGTGACAGTTATAAGTCCATAAGAAAGCTAGCAAATAGTCATATCTGACACACAAAATTAAGTTTTGACGTCAATAAGTTAGAAAGGACCCATCTGCTGGATGACAGGGCCGATTGGACCTGGCAGGGGCTCAAACGGGTGCAGCGTTCCGTCTTCGGCCATCACGAACCGCACGTGCAGCAGACGAGGCGGGTTACGGAGTTGGCAGGCGGGCAGGAGCGGGGTCTGGCGTCTTCCGACGAAGGGATAGTTACCAAATCGAGGGTTGTATTCCGGAAAAGGTTGACTCGTTACCGGAATAAGGGGCGTAGCAAAGGCGCGTGGGACTGGTATACCCGGTGGCGCGGAGAGGCGAACACCGCCAACGCTGGGCATTGGCGACAAGACAGCTTCAGCGGGACCGACCAGTGAAGGACCGCTGGCTGTTGCTCCCATGACTGGTGGTATAGCGGGATTGGCTGAATCTTCGTCTTGGATATCAGCTGTAGGTATTTGTGACTGCTCCATTTCGACATCGACTGAATTGCGTCCCACCGTTTCGCATGGATTTGTATTGTCAGTGTGCATAGGCTCCTCCGCCGGGGGGTCGTTGCTCTCCTGAGCAAAAACTGGTGGCTCTACCGTCGTCGAATCAGGTTCAACGGGTTCGTCCAAACAAGGGGTATGTCTGTTGTCGGCGGGAAGCTGCTGAGGCTGCGGTACGCCATCAGCCGCGTTGTTGTCACCATCCTGCGTATCAGGCAAGGTTGGCTGGGCACGGAAATCCAGTCTATGTGACGGGTCCAGAACCTGGCACGGGGGCGGACCTGTATCGATTGGGTCACGCTTCGTGCGTTTGGTAGTAAGTTTTCGGGCGGCATTGCGGAGTTTCAGGGCGTACATTTCCCAGTCACTCAGCAATGAGCGAATACCAGCAGTGGTCAAGGTGAGCCCGTCAGTTGCCACCGTTTGCGACTTTAAAGTGTACTCCCCATCAGTTGAATTGGTCATCTCGACGAAAGGCGAGGCTAACACGGGCATGTATTTGAAGCCGAAGCGTTGACACTGAGTCGCCAAGAATTCCTCTAGGGGCTCATGGAGAAATGTTGCTAGGGCGTTGCAACTGGCCGATATTCACGTTCACTATTATAGCATAATACTGTCTAGCCGGCACAGTGCTAAGCAACCCCGGGATATCAGCAACAGAAGCGTTTTCCTTGGACAGGATTGTACCCATTTCTATAGAAAACAGGTTGAGCAATCTGTTGTCGGTAATGAGGATAAATGTCCGGTCATAGTGTTCCATGACTGTGCCAGTAGCCCAACGTGAAAGGTCCAGTTGCTCGCCAAACACGACACCACGGACGCGTTCCTCGCGACATAGGGTCAAGCGTTTGCCGTACTCATTCTGCCCTTTCCATAGCTTCATGTCCCGGTTCAAGTCCATGCGGTTACTTCCATGGCCAGTATGCCAAAGAAAGTCACCTCCCGCGGCGGCAAAGACAAGACGATCATTTTTACGTATGAGGAGGGCCCCCTTGAACAAAGGGTTGCTGTCCGCAGCTAGTCGAAGGAGATTCGAAATGACCGCGCCGCAGCACAGCACCCAGCCTGCACACTTGGGCACATTCAAGCGTGCGACGAACGACTTGATTGCCGAGGGGTCGCTAAAGTACGCTTGATCTAGCAGTTGGGATGCTTCGTCTTGCATACCCAATTGGATGTAGCGTATGTACGTTAGCGCTTGAATAATGCTGCTGAAAATTATCTTGTCCTCGCCTTCCCCTATTTCGATAATGTTTCCCGCTCGATACATTGCGAGAAGTGAATCAGGGGTCACGACCTCCGCCGGAGTGTCAGTGTAGTACGTTGGCAACCATTTTTCTAACGGGGGCATGTCAGGCTTTGCTGCTGCAGCCATTGAAGTCACTCTGCGACGTTTGAAATCGCGTTCGCTGGAGGCAATAGATTTTGGAGGCAAGCCACTACTTGGAGCAGATGACTCGCTGGACGTATCAGACACCTGAAACAATACATTGCAGCTTAAGCTGACAACATAACACCATGGTACATATATACAAATATAATATCAGTTTGTTTTTTTTAAAATAGATGGTAACTTAAGACTTCACTAGCTATTTATGCCGCGGTCTCAGTTTATAAGGGGACCTAGTATTGTGTCCTATGTCGGACGCATTTGGGCCCACCGACTGCCTACTAGTTTCACTTTTGTCTTTTTGTGTGGGTCCCTTGTCACTGCTAGTCACAATTTGGTTATTTAATTTCGCAAATGCTTCTCCTTTATATGGCTTCGTGCGGTTTACGTGTACCCACTGTGGTTCCTTTCGAGGATGATTAACTGGTCTAACTAGTAAATTGGGGAGAACTATGTCTAGTATACGCATTGGTCCATGCCACATCTTTGTTAGTTTTGGGGTATGGCCCTTTTTTGTAACAGGAGTATGAAGAAAAATTGTGTCCCCAATGGAATATGAAGGTTCTGCGGAATTTTTATCATAATTTTCTTTGTTACGGTTTTGTGCCTTGAGGATGTTATCATTAGCTAGTTGCCATGCGTGCTTTAGTTGCAGGCTTAATTCTCTAGCATAATCGTACGTATCGCTATATTTCGACTCACTAATCGAAAGTACGGTATCTATTGGCAAAAGTAAGTCACGGCCAAACATTAGGTAGTTTGGGGTTTCCTTCGTGGACGCATGAGGGCTACAGTTATAGGCAAAACGAATTTTTGGCAAAAACTCGTCCCAGTCTTTTTGCGTACTAGAGACATACATACTCAACATTGTCATAGTTGTACTGTGTTGTCTTTCAATTTGTCCATTGCATTGTGGATTATATGCGGTTGTATTGACTTTCCTAGTGTCAAACACAGACAACTTTGACAATGTTGGCCAAAAAGTTTTTACCTTTATCCGAAACGAGTATTTGGGGGGCGCCGTAGCGGCAACAAATTTCATTAACAAAGGTTTCGGCTATCAGTTCAGCCTTGCCATCTGGTAGGGCAAAGACCTCTATAAACTTTGTGAAACTGTCTTGAAACTCAAGCAACCACTTGTTGCCTTTTTCTGTAAGCGGTAGTGGGCCTACTAGATCTACATGTACGCGTACCCAAGGCCCTGAAGAGGCAATTGGACACAGTGGCGCCTTAGCTGCTTTTGGAGGGTCTTTTTTTTGGTTACAAGGGATACAGTTTTGACACCATTCGAATGTATCTTTCCTTAACCGAGGCCACCAATATCGTTGCTTAATGCGTTGATAGGTACGATCGAATCCCAGGTGACCACCAAGTACACAATCGTGATAAGCCTCTAAAATTTCCTCTCGCAATTGAGAAGGTACGACGATCAGGTCATTACGCCGACTAATTGCAGTTTTCGGTGAGTAGAATAAAACATTACATTTTAATTTGTAGTCGTTATTACGATCTGCTGACAAAGTCGTACCAGCTAAAAGTTGCTGCTTTAACACAGCCAATTCGGCGTCCTGGTCCTGTTTTTGAGCAATGACCTGTTCGTCTGGGATAGCATCAACAATAGCTACTATACGGCTAAGCGCGTCTGCATTGGCATTATTTTTCCCAGGC
Source organism: Trissonchulus sp. WLG1_4 (assembly GCA_030248245.1). Taxonomy (NCBI): domain Eukaryota; kingdom Metazoa; phylum Nematoda; class Enoplea; order Enoplida; family Ironidae; genus Trissonchulus; species Trissonchulus sp. WLG1_4. Next base: position 8,058 of record JASANF010015546.1, on the reverse strand, counting down.
TTATGTTTTATCTCCATATCATAACATTGGAGCTCCAGAGCCCAGCGAGCAATGCGGGGTGCTGGGTTTTTAACAGTTAAAAGCCACTTTAAAGGTGAGCAGTCAGTTATTACAGTAAATTTTGTACCGTAGACATAACACCTAAACTGTTCAACTGCGTAAACTAACGCCAGAGCTTCTTGCTCCACAGCTGGGTAGACTTTTTCATGCTTATTTAAAGAACGACTTGCGTAAGCTATCACCCTTTCCGCCCCCTTTTGTACTTGACTCAACACTGCACCTATACCAGTTCCGCTTGCATCTGTAGTAATAGTAAAAGGCAGTGTAAAATCGGGAAATGCCAAAATAGGAGCTGTTACTAATTTTTCTTTCAGTGCTTGAAATGCACTTTCACACTTTTCAGTCCACGTGTACGTTTGCTCCTTTTTCAACAGGTTATTTAGTGGAGATGCTATACTAGCAAAACTTTTGATGAAACGGCGGTAGTAAGAAGCTAATCCTAAAAACCGCCTGAGCTCAGCAACGGAACTGGGTTTAGGGTAGTTTACTACAGCCGAAACTTTAGCAGGGTCTGGCTGTACGCCAGCTTTTGATACGATGTGTCCTAGGAATTTCAGACGCTTACGTCCAAAATGGCAATTTTTTGCTTTTAGTTTCAAGTTGTATTTTCGAAATCTTGCAAGAACTCTGTCAATGTCCTGCAAGTGTTTGTCAAATGTGGGTGAGCAAATGACGACATCGTCCAGATAAGCAAAATAAATGTCATTATTAAGACCGCTCAGGCAGTACTCAATAAGACGTTGAAACGTGGCCGGTGCATTTGCTAACCCAAAACTCATACGGTTATACTCATAGACACCCAAAAAACATATAAAAGCAGTCTTTTCTTTATCATCAGGATCCATTTCTACCTGGTGATAGCCACTACACATGTCAAGCGTTGAAAAATATTCGCATTTAGAAAGCGAGTCCAGAATTTCATCGATCCTAGGCAATGGGTACGTATCCTTTTTAGTAATTGAATTTAAAGCCCTATAATCAACACAAAACCGGTACGTATTATCAGCTTTTTTCACTAATACAATTGGGCTCGCCCATGGTGAATTACTTTTCTGTATTACATCAATAGCTTCCATCTCATCAATATATTGGCGAATAAATTGTTTCTGTGACGCAGGCACCCTATAAGCTCGGCGCTTAATAGGAGCATTATCGCCTGTGTTAATTTTATGTTGAATGACACTAGTTTTACCTAGGTCTTGGTCGTTTTTGGCAAAAACATCAATATTTTTATTTATTAACTTAATCAAACGAATTTTTTGAGATTGCGTTAAATCACTATTTTCAAAGTTTATTTCGTGCAAAATACTAGAAGGCTTAACATTTTCAGGCTCGGTACCAATCAAGTTAATGGATCGAACGCTCGAATCCTTTGTGATGGAACTCAGGCTACCCATAGATGTACCAGAGTACAATTTTATTGGCACCGAATCAAGGTTCATTACCCGAACGGGGACAATGCCCCCTTGCACCCTGGACAAAGTTCTACAGCCGTACAAATTACGTAACGCCAGGTTTGCATTGTTTGGGGCAAACAATACCGGTAGGTTGTCTGCTGGGTGGGTTACTTTTCCTGGTAAAACTATCTCGCATCGCGGAGGAATCAGAACCGATTCTGACAATTTAACATCAATGTTAAACTGTCCGAACGGCTTTACAAAGTGCCAAGATAAAGGAAGTATTTCTCCCGATATAAAGACAGAAGGTTTTGAAAAGTCTACCGTTATTGGACCCAGTTTTTGCAATATGTCGCGACCTAAAATGCAATCATGAGGGCTTTCTGTTATGACATGTGACAAGTGTTGAAGTTTGTGGGGCCCTATTTGAAAGGTTGCTAGTATGACACCCACTAATAGTAGGGTATGGCCTGTAGCACTTACAGCTTTGAGTACAGGTTTGCTCATCTCACCGATTTGTGACGCAACTCGTTTGGGCAAAATAGTCATGTAAGACCCCGTATCTATCAACGCCATTAATGGTTTGTTATTAACGGTTATTGGCATTGACGATGGGATTATATGCCTATTTTTACCGTGCTCATGTGGGAGCACATTTGCACATTGTAGGTTTACCTCTGGATGCAGTTTGATGTCTGGTTTTGGAATAATCAAGTCTGACAGCTGGATTTGTCCGTCGTTTATAGTTTCCGAATCTTGTGCACTATCGGACTTTGGGTCCAGACGGTGATTGGAAAAAAAACGCAAATGGCACTGGCGGCGATAAAGCCAATAAAGAATGAAGAAAAATACAGCTATAGCACCTAAAATTACACAAATATTTATTAATACTTGCATAGGGCCTTTTAATACGGTATCTAACAAATTTCCGACACCTTTACCTGTTCCACTAATAGTACTACCTAGGCCATCGCCAAGTCCTTCTAGAACATTAGCTACGGCGGTGCCTCCACTTTCAATGACAGTACCAATACTAGAACCGACGGCTGTAATGGTTTTAATGACTTGTTCTGGGTCAGTCGACATTTCAGCACTATAATTAATGACAGCGTGTAATTTATTCTCTAAAACTAGCATTCTATTCTCGTATGTACTTAGCATTGTGAGAGTTGTGATGATTCCGGCCAATTTGTTATGGTAAAGTGCTGGCGCCTTAAACGTGAATGGTTGCCAGTAACTTTTCCAAATCAACTGAGCCGGAAACTCTGTCACATGCTCAACTCCAGCCGATGACCGCCAACCCTGATTTGTGCGGTAAATACCACGCAAATTATGGTGGCAATGTACAACTGGAGAACTTGTGACTAAGTCGTTACTCCCAGGTAGTGCAAACATAAGTTTTCTGTCATACAAAACAGGTAAATACTGATAGCAAGTAGCTCCCACCTTGTAGTCCCAATATACTGTATCAGGTACTATTTGCTGACACTGCCAAATTATTAGTACTTCACCTGCAAAAGCTGCTACTAAGTCTGTTCTGTTTAATAATGCTCTAGCTCCTAGAGTAGGATCCAAGCGCAATAGCTGCTGCATAATTCTAAGCTGTGTATTAGCTAGATTACAAAGCTGTAACCAGGTTGTCGCAAAACTACTGCGTTCAATTTCTGTTAGTCGTGTGAACAAATATTCTAATTTCATGTTCACTGGGTCTGAATTTGTTATATCGTTTGAATAACTGCGATTATCCGTAAAGTTAGGAAACTTGTTTAGGTTTAAGTAATTTGGCAAGTGTTTACCGTTAATTCGAATGATTAGTCCCTGATCTGTCATTCTAGCCTCACGGGAAGTGCAGCTTGGTACTGGCGCTTCATTAAAAGTGAAAGCACCTTGTAAATCCGTTACTACTATGTGACTGTCGGAAATAGTTGCTGAATAGTTTCCTTTAAATTCATAAGAACATAATTTGCAGTTTAACTCAGTAGAATTCCACATTAAAAAGGACAGTTCAGTCTGACAGAAACCATCACTAATTCTACATACGCTAGCTGACCCGAGATCTGATATGATACTCTTGCCATTAAGAGTGGCAATTTCACCTAACTCCAAAATAAAATTAACTGTACTGCTACACTTTTCCTTGCAACACCAAACATAAACAACGTTTGCGCTAATGTTCGAAACCCAAACACCGAAGTTGTGTTGAACCAGGGGTTTGCCAGCCCACTGTTTCTCTGTCACGGCTATTTCACACTCGGCTTTTGAGCTGGGTTTTGTAAACGTAGCCGAGGTTGTAACGGCTTTTGCACCAAAAAAACTGGTGTATGTGCACACACGCGCAGTTTGAAGCCAGCAGCTATAACCCGGGACGCTTATTGGTGTAGTACGAGGTATCCAAATGCTTATGCTAGTTTCAAAAACAGCTTCTTTGTGTGGTGGTACACATTTAACACTCTTTGGCACTGTAATGCTGTGGCCTGCACGTGATTGCCCACAACGTTGGAATGTTTGGGCTGCAACTGAATTTGAGGCCAACAGCAAAAACAAAAGTAGACTAAACAAATAACACACTTTTGGAAAAGTACTGCCACAACTTTCAAACGGCCAGCAAGTTTGAAAAAAATATTTGACACCTGGGTGTGATTTATGATGAATATCTACTGATTCATGCATATTAGCAACACTTAATTCAACTGGCGGCTCAAGCCAACAAATTGCCGCGTCTGTCTTAGGCTGTACGAAGTAATCAGTGTTCAAATTAATGCTATTGGCAGTTTCACATGTTTCGGCAAAATGAAGTTGATCAGACACTACTGCGATATCTTGCCTGTCTACTACATTTACATCACAGACGCCCGACAAAAGGTTTTCCAATTTCTCTTCTAATGCGATAAGTCTATCGCTTTCAGACGGGTTGAGTACGGCGTTAACTGAATTTTGCACCTGGTTGTTAGGACCTCTGTTAGGGTACCTGTTTGAAAAGTGATTTCGAGGTCGAGATCCTTTATTATCCAGGTTTCTGTTGGGACAACGAATTTTAATATGGCCCACTTGATTGCAAGCAGCACATATTGGTTTCCCGTCATTTGTATACTGAAACCTGTTAGACGGTGGCCACTCCCGTCATTGTGGGCGGTTATTTCGGCTTGGTTTCTGACGGTTTTTGAAGAACCCGTCTAAACGGCGTTCTATACGACTCAAGCGATCCGCTTGGTTCTCGTTTGCACTCGAACGATTAGTACGAGGGTCTACTACATTAATATCAGGGTCGATTGATTCACTTTTGGCCGTGAGGTTAGCAACTGCTTTATTAAGTTCCTCTAATTGCCTATGGATAGTTGGGGCTTGGCTGTTTTCTTCTACCTCATCCAATTCTAAAAATTTGCGGTGGGCTTCTTCTTTCTGTGCAATGGCGAAAGCTTCTTGAAAACTGTTCGGGTCTTTGTTAAGAACTGCTCGCTTAAAAATGCGAAGCAGGCCACCTATGAAGAACTCTTTCTCCATGTGTTCTCGCATCTCTGATGAGAACTCTTCAGCAGGGTCGGGTCAATCGCCTAATCTCGTGCGCATAGTCTGCTACGGACTCTCCAGGTGACTGTTTGCGGCTACGTACGTTGGCTAGTGCTAAACGGAGCTTTTCTTTGGGACTTAACTTTTCCCGTAGTTTTTCAACTAAAACAGGGTAGGTGAGCTGCTGGGGGTTTCGTTCATACTGCTTAACAACGTCTCGGTATGTCTCATACGCGGTGTCACGTAGGTATGCTGCTAACATAGTGCGTTTTTCAATTTCTGACCAGTTTCCTGCCAGCGCTGCTAGTTCAAAGGTTTCGAGCCATTGAGTAAAATTTTCCTCTAGCCTGCCACTGAAAGTGGACAAACATATTGGATTCATGGTTTGAATCCGTGACGACTGAGGGGCATGCGTGGCTGCATCGAGCTGTCCGCTCAAGTTTTGCACCGTGGTGGTGAACTGCTGCTTCTGCTGCAGTAAGTCTTGCCTTAGAAGAAGAATATCCTGCTCGTTCTTTGCCACTACCCGGCTTACCTGCCGATCGTCTCTATCTTTATCTGTAGACATCAGTCTGTTTTCTTACCATCAAGGGTAAAGAAAATTTAATGCAAGTAAATGAGCGAAGGTTAACGACTTTATTCCGGGGCACCACTTGTGAAACTGGAACCAGCACTACCACGAACAAGCGAGTGTTCTTTATTAGCCAAGCAAGCAAGACTGACTCGCGTTCGGTAGTGCAGAATCAGTAAGGCAAAATTACAGACAAAACATAAGAAAATGCACGGCAAACATCAACTAACAAAATAGTATTTCGAAAGGTCAAGCCAACCGCAAAGCCATAAAAGAGTTCAAGGTGCTAGGGTCAAGGGTCGTAAGCTAAGTACGTACACGCTTTAGCATCTAATAGCCGATATACGTAAGTAGCTAACGTATCTAACCAGTTAGGAAGTCACAATTAAATCAACTATTCCTTCACACAGTGAAGCATCTATTCTTCCTTAAACTGGCTTAGAGACCAAACCAGAACAACCAAAAACAGGAAATGTCCATGTCTATTCCAACCATGACAAAGTTCAGCAATCTGACCACGGCTTGCATACGCGAAGTAGCATCGGGCTGAGAAGAATCTACTACACAAACAGAAAAAAACATTTAACCACAACAGTAGTAACAGATAAAGCTGTAAGTAACGGTAAACAAGACTCTGAGTACTGTATTTGTCGTTAATGTATTTAAATTGAAAACAATAATCCTGTTTCCTGTGTGGTGTCTGGCCTCAATTACAAGTTAATCACAAAGGTTAACAAGTAAAAATTTGAAACTAATATCTTTGCTAGTGCGTTAACAATCATTCATATTATGCAATATGTAAACCGTGGCCTGATTCGGATTTTCAACCCTTTGATGCGCACTGTGAACCTCAGGTATCCCACGTGGTGGATGCCCAGTCTGGGGCTATAAAGCTTGGCCAGCTTATTCTAGTCAACTGATCTTCTAACTGTTTTTTTTCCGAAATAGCAAATGTTTTCATTTAGTCGCCCAATTGTAGTCCGGCTGCCACACAACAAAACCTATGCTTGATTAAGCAGTGTGAAAATTTGATTTTTTTTCATCGCAAAAGTAGGGTTTTCTTTATAGCCTCATTATGATATGTGATCGCAACTCTGGCCGTCAACTTTTTGTGCATCAAATACAGCAGATATTGTAGTCTATTTTGGCAGTCAATTATGATAGGCGCACGGTTGCTGTGTAAATACTCTAGGGTGAGGTATTATGCCTGAGCGGTGGCGCAAACTTTCACAAATTCTCAACTTTGAGCGCTTATAACTAAAAAACGGTGGGTCCTGGACCCTTAATCAACGCATGATGTTTTGTTTACCATTAATTTCTCTATCGAATGGTGGTTTTGCGAGCTGTCTACGACGCACGTAGCTCGAGCAATGGCGAAAAAACTAGAAGGTGTCAAAGTCTGGCTGCCTAGAGAGAGAACCTCTGGGCGTCAAAGGTTTAATTTAAATTAGACGCACTAGACTTGTTAAATGTATTATATATACTATCCTTATTTTCATGAAAAACATAATAACGATCATCCTTTTGGAACGGTAAATGGTAGAAACTTTATTTTTGCACCACCAGATGCGCAACAAAATTTTGCCATTGCACAGCTTTTTAATTTTTAAAAAAATTTCAATTAACGTTAGTTTTACGCGTTATCAACGCTTTAAAGATAATATCAGTCCATTACAATTACTTTGAAAAAGATTTGATGCACTACTAGCATCGTACTCACAAGTTCAATGTTTACATTGAGCAAGCACACGTGTACTTGCTCAATGTAAACATTGAACTTGTGAGTGCGATGCTAGTAGTGCATCAAATCTTTTTCAAAAACTTTTTCGCAATATTACATAAGACGAAGTCGCTTCACAAAAACTCACATGGAAAATTTTTTATCAATATTAAATGACATCATACTGTGCATTTGGTCAACCTAGTCTAAACTAGACGCACTAGACTTGTTAATATACTTATACTATCATATTCATAATGATAATAAACCCCTCAACTTCACATTGAAGTATCAGTTAGAACTATGTGTGGCATTATGACGTTTAGCTTTCGAGTCTCAGGCAGTCGCTTGGTTCCAAAGTTATACACAGCGTAAAATGGAGTTATTTGTCTGTTGCTAAGAACAACGTTTAAACGTTATTACTGAAAACGCGGTACTTGGCATCTGTTTCATTAAAATATCTAAAAGAAGCGTTAATGCTTCATACTACACTGCTATGCTGTGAATTTGAGTTTAAAAGGGCGTAAAATGGAGTTATTTTTTCCTTCGCAGAATCCTCCGCGACAGGCCATTTGTAGTTAGTTATTTTTGGAGGTTAACCACAAAAATGGCCACAACTTTTGCTATGAACATCGTAGAAAGATAAAAATTATGTCATTGGAAAGACCGTTTTCAGCCCTTTCAAATGACATATCACGTAATGGCGCAACTTCCTGAAAATAAATCCAAATTTCACTTTCTAAACTTTGACGTACGTTAAACGTTACGTCACAGGGTCATGTGACCCATCATTTGAAAGCTCT
>JASANF010015545.1:0-17888 GCA_030248245.1 Trissonchulus sp. WLG1_4 | reverse complement strand
AATAGTTCTGTTGAATCTTTCCACAATGCTACATTTTATGTCAGGTTGTTGCAAGTAGCAAACTTTATGTTATTGCTGCTAAGGTACTGCTGAAACGTACTATTGAGAATTTATTTGAATTTATCAGACTGCACCAGTTGTGGCTTACGGTCACCAATTATGGTCTTAAAGGCCTGTGTGATGCTTTGACCTGACTTGTTTTTCACAGGAACTACCCAGGCATACTTTGAAAATATGTCAATGCAAGTCAGCATGAAATTATAGCCATCATTATGTTGTCGTGTATCAAGTCGTGAATACGTGACTGTGGCACAAGCTGACCCTTGTACTCAAATTCACCCTTGTCACTAATTTTCAAATCTGGTATTTGTTGATTGTGATGAACTAGGTTTTGGCCTGTGTGCCAAAAACTATTGGGTAATGTCTCGACAATTGGATTCAAAGATGTGTGTGTATTTGTGTTTGCACTGACTTTGTCAAAACTAGCGTCATTTGACTTGATCTGTGTCTCACTGCCTTTGTCATTTAGGACACCTCTGTGATACTTTTGTTGCCTGTATAAGGCATACTTTATGTCAGATGGCAGTTTATTTTTCTCAACATTTTGTATTTCCGTATCTATGTCAATGTTATGTTCTTTGAAAAATTCAGGTCTAACCAGTATTGAATATTACATGCCTTTATCGCCGTATCAGGTCAGTGACAAGACCACCAACTATACTAAGTATTGGTACCAATAGTGCTGGTAGACAACCACCTTGCTGGTTGATTTTACGCCGTGCTATTGTTAAAATCTTTGAATTTCTAATTTCAAGTAGAACACTTTTGTAACGACCAAGACGCTTTTTCTGCTGGTTTGTCAAGGGTATGCTGCCAAACAGGACATTCTCAACACAGTCGCAAATCTTTTTTATCAATTCATTGTCTCCCTCATTTACAATTGCTTTGCGCTGATTAGCTGTACATTTGCACAAGACTATGTTATCTTCAAAACGCTTAGCCATTTTTGTATCACATTGTGGTATTGTTTTCTATTATCTTAACGTGTAAACAACGTTTAGTTCATCTGGAAAAATGTACGTGCTCAGTCTATATTCTTCTGGTGTTGCTTGGTCTTGGTCTATAAACAAATAGACACGATGTCGGCCTGTAGCATGGTCAAATGCGTCCATGAAACCCTTGGTTTGACCCGAAAACATTTTTTTCGCCAAATTCATCGGTGTCAGTTTATCTGCTGGGTTTTTCATCAAGACTATGTATTGACTATTTATTCTGTTGGTACGTTTACCATTGAAAAATATGTCTTGTGTAATGTGAATGACACAGCATGACCAATGATGGCAACCACGGGCAAACAGTTCAATCAGTTTGCCATCTTAGCTTATTTCATTCATTAGATCGTCTAAAACCAACAGTGTATGTCCTTTACTCTGTCTTAGTGTCTTCATATGTGGTATTCCGTTGTGAAATTCAACCCCTGGCAAAGTTTTGTAGGTGGACTGCCATTCAGTGTAACACCAAATAATGCGACTTGGTGGTGGGTTTATCAGCTGGTCTGCGTATCTGACCAATTTAGACACAAAGGTTGTCTTGCCTGCTTTTGTGGGCGCTGCTACTATACATGTGAATGGATGCTGAAGTTTTAAGAATGGTGTTGTAATTACTTGAAGTTTACCCATCTTTGTGACAACTGACTATCACTACTGCCATTTGAAAACTCTTTTATTGATTATGCATATGATGAAGATACATATAATAGTGAATTAGTCAACATGATTTCATATTTCAAATTTATCAAGAAATTTGACATTGTAGTATCAAATGTGTTGGTTATGTCAGCATTGCTGGTTCTCAATAGTAGTGCTTTATGGCAGGGTTTTGTCGTATTTTCGGACTTGTTCCAGTCAGCAGAACATCCGTTTCTTTCCATACACCAGGTATTGCGTCACCCACGACTTTGGCTCTGTGCGGTGACCAGGCCTGCATAATTTGAGGATAGGCATTGAAGTGCTCGAGATGCATTGCTTTCTCTGACTGGCAGTCTTGTTCAACACTTCGGTACATATATCCTCTAAAGTTAAATGGTGCGCAATATGACCGACCAAGTGGGTCAAGTGTGGCGTTTTTTGACACGACATCAGGCACAATTTCATCAGCTGCGTTGCTTGCCATTGCCGAATATTGTTTATAGGTCGTACAAATCTAGCAAGTCTTCTCTGGTTAAATTCAGTGGACCTGCAATAGCAAACATGACTTGCTTATCATTGGCAAGACATAGCTGGATGTTGTCTTGTTCAGCTATGTAAGGGCAAAGCAAATTGGTAGTTTCTTCAATTTGACACACCTGTGAAAAACATATGTTCAGAAATTGCTGAATTTTGTTAACTTGTCGCAGTGTATACGTCACACGAGTACTGCCCTGAACAATACTAATTTGACCATCAGGCTGAAGTCCAATTGTTGTTGGTTTGGTGAAAGGTTGTGGAGTACCGGACTTGGTTACATTGCAGTCACCTACACATCATGGTTTTGATAAAATTGACATTAACAGATATCAGAACGCCTATAGTTAAGGTAAGGCCTACGCTGCTGACAATCAAATAACATTTGCTTACCGTCATAATAAAAATCAGAAGAAAACGTCAATTGTTGATGTTACAGCTAAAGGTCTTGCCTTTTATTAACTCTACAACAAATCAGCTACAAGGCCAGCCATGATAATCAATAAAAACACCGTAAGAACGGTAATCAGACAATTTGTTGTAATTATAATCAATAAAAGCCCATACAATTGGTCGCTGTTGTTTACTACCAATTATGGATCAATGTATCACTTGTTCTCGCCGCTTTAGCAAAAGCAGCAACCTACTTCGACATTGTCGCGAAGTGCACGGATATGCAAAGTGTAATCACTGCAAGAAAACGTTCAAACGCAAAGGATATTTGAAGAAGCACTGTTTCAAAGTGCATGGTGTTGAATACAAAGAACGTAAAACAAAGCAAAACAAGCCGCTTGACTTGGTTCTATGCTCAAAAACTATAGCAAATGAAGAAGCCGAACCCAATGAACAAGACGGTGAAGAAACCAAACATGAAGAAAAAACACATCAACGCAGTGAATAAGCGAATACAGAAGAAATGGACACGGAGGCTGAACCAGACACAACTGAAGTGGAAAAGCAGTATTTTGTTCAAAATGTTGACGTTACCCCAAATACAATGAAGGTACACATTGTGAGTGATTTTGCAGACCTGTTGCCTTCAAATTATCTGTTCATGTAGAAACGTCTGATAAAGACACTGTATAGAATGATATGTAGGTTTATGCATACAAAAGAAAAAACATGTGCATAATACCACGGCAGTGGTGGCAGAGAACCTTCTCGTGGTGCTGTTGTTAAGACCATAAGCCGACCGATCTTACTCTGCCCATAGATACAAACAACCAACTGAATTTCCGTCAGTCATATACAGTCTTTTGTGCAGGATGGTTGTGTTTAACACTAGCTTTAAGTGTCAGCTGCGTCGTACATTGTCTAATTTGGAAAAAAAACAAGCTGAAGGTCAAGATTTTTTACTTGCACTATGGCGAACGTCGTCAACGTCGTGCTAGTGGGTAAATTCACTAGCCTGGATGTCAAGCCAATTGGAAGGTGTCTTGTGGAATTCAGTGGAACGGTGGTGAAATATGGTGGACTAACGTTTTTGGTATTCAACAAAGGCAGTTTTGTTTGCCTTGGTGCTAAATAAATATGCCGAGCTAAAGACACATCACAGAAATATGCCAAATTCTTAAACACTAGTGTCAAATCTGCAAACGTGACGAATATGGTTGGGTCAAGCCAGATTGAATTTCATGTGGACTTGGCCTTATTGCACTCATTGATTAGTAACGCAAGCATGGAACCAGAACTTTTCTGTGGCATTAGCTTCAAGTGCAAGAATGAAACAGTACGATTATTTCACAATGGGAAATTCTTTGTCACTTGACTGGTCACTGAATCAGCGCTACAAGCAGCATGCGACGAAGTATTATCACTATGCGGACTATGCATTTGCTTATGACATATAGATTATTATCATGTTATCCGTATTGTTATTTGTAAAGTTCTTGTACAGAACTGTAATGTAAATATTGTATAAATAAATTCTATGCATACAAAAAAAGAAAAAAAATAAAACAAGAAAAAGAAAACAGAAAAAAAAGAAAAAAGAAACAAAAAATAAATAAAGTATGCATAGCATCACAGCGGTAGCATAGAACCTTCACGCGGTGCTGTCGTTAAAGCATTTTATGCTGAACTAATCTTACTTTGCTAAAACACATTAACAAAAAAAGCAGTTATGTGTCCAAATTTTGCAAAACAAGCATTACTACGTACCAACTTAGTATTATCATTTCTGTAGGTTTCAACCAAAAACTAGTCACACACCTTGCAATGTAAGTACATTACGTTCGCAAGATTGTTGCTTACGATGCTGGTTTACGGTCATCAATTGCAGAACTACAGCTTTGGACACCCAAAAAAAGGTAAGTTGACTATTTGTGTCTGTATGTGTTTGTGTGTGCATGTGTGTGTGCATGTGCATGTGTGTGAACTTGTGTTGCTGTGTGTGTGCGCTTGTGTGTATGTGTGCTTGTGTGTTTGTGTTTTTGTTGTTTATTTGAATAGGAAAGTACAACAATATAACTGCCAGCATAAAATCCAATAAGGACATACTATGCTAATATTAGGTAATAATAATAAGATATGAGGCATGCACAGTTTACATGCTGTAAGGTAAAATATTAGTTTTAGGGTTAAAAACTTCAAAACCTGCTGTAAGCTTCTGACCTTCGTAAAAATGCTAGGTAAATGAATTTTGCTACATTGTTTACCACGTGGTCATTACTGTTAGAAATTAGAAAAGAAAAGTCATCTTCGCAGTTGGCAGAAAAATTATTATGTGTATGTATGTGTTTGTGTCTGTGTGTTTGTTTGTGTGTGTAAGTGCGTGTGTGTTGTGTGTGTGTTGTTGTTGTGTGTGCATGTGCGTGTACTTGTGTTGTTGTTGTGTCTGTGTGTGTCTGTGTGTTTGTGTGTGTGTTTGTTTGTTTGTGTGCATGTGTGTGTACTTGTGTTGTTGTTGTTGTGTATGCGTGTTGTTATTCAGTGAAGTGTATATACTACGTAAGTGTTTATCAGTACATGGGTGTCTTTGCTTAATTTTAACCACATATGCAGCAAATTGACCCAGCACAGCTAACATTTATTAAAATGGTCGTGTCAGTCTGTAGCGTAGAAAACAGAAAATTTAATCAGACAGGAAATTTTGATATTAAAATTGTCATGGTCATGCTGTAACGTAGGAAACAGGAAATGTTATCAGACATTTGATAGATAATTAATTTTAAACAAGCGTCAAGGTTACTAGTAGCCCAGCCATTGAAACTGCATTGAAAACTTTAATTAAATTTTCTAGTTGTCTATCAACAGTGTTAGACTGTGTTGTACTGTGTTACAGTTTATTATGGTCTGGTGCTTGGGTCTGTGTCTGTTTGCAGAAAGGCATGTATTGCATTTGTCTGCATAATTTTGGATATACATGTTTCTATGTTTGAATTAGTGATATTTCCAACCTTGAAAAGTTAGCTTTAATTAGTTAATTGCTAAAATATTTAAGTACTAGGTAACATGACTATCGAACTGGCCATGGTCGATTATGTAGGTGTAGACACTAAAATTAGGTGATTTGGACTAGTATAAGCAAAATTAAACAATCGACCGATCACTCGCGGGTGATCGATTACGTGATGTGACCTCGACACTAGTACCATTCAACGCGCCATGGTCGATCACCTAGGTATAGACTCTAACTCCAAGTCGATCGGACAAGTATTAGCAAAGTTATGAAGCTTCAAAGTTCGTCCGCTAGAGGGGTGTTAGACTAGTCCAATATTTGGCTCCCAAAACAGCATGTAGTAATAATCACTGTCTAGCGTCTAGCCCGTAGTAATATTCAAGGCTAGTGTCTAGCATATTAGCCTATGTTAAAACGCGGGATCAAATTCCCCCCCCCCCGCTAGAGGGGGGGGAGGGGGTGGAGGTTTGCTCCCTTATTTTTTGCACCCAAAACAGCACATTTTGTCGCCTCTATACTATTCATAGTGTTCAACTGAGGGGGGCTGTGGTGTATTGGTTAGCATTTTCGACGTCGACGCGAGAGTCCAGGTCCAATTCCTGGCACCTCCATTTGGATGTTACTTTTTATTCAACACTGAAACATAACAATCTAATTTCGTACCTTTGTGTGAGAAATAGACCCTCCACCATGTGTTGGTCCAGAAGATATGCTTTTCGTTTTCAAATTTGGGTCGTTTGGAGGGCTTGGCTTAGCAGTGCTCAATTTACTAGTATTGAGAACAAGTAAAAGCATTGAGCCACATAGTATCAATTTCAGATACATGTTTCTGCAAGAAACAGAAGATACTAACTGCGTGGTTGCGTTTCTTGCTTATAGAACGATGTAATGGGCTCATTTGGGCAGATTTACGGGAAATAACGATAATTACCGAAAAAAACTTAGCCTGTACAATCTCTTAATTATCAGTCGTTTTGTTTAATTTGTTTCTGGAAGGCTTCATTTTTGATATAAAATTAATAAAATCAGTATAAATAAGGATAAAGTATAAAAATAGCGGTAGATTTCGCGTGTAAGCGTGCACGAGCACGAGATTTTACCCCCCCCCACCCCTAGGCGCTATTTGCGCTATATGCGCTGCTATAGTTTCCAGTTTTAAAACGCCACCCCCCCCCACCCTAGGCGCTATTTGCGCTATATGCGCTACTATAGTTTCCAGCTCAAAAACGCCCCCGCACCCCCTCCCGCGCTATTTGCGCTATATACGCTACGACAGGTACCACCCCCCCTCCCCCCTCCTATTAGTCAAAATTGTAGGCAATTACCCAACATGACGTTTCATTCTTCGTCCTATTGATTACGCAAAATGAACCCCTAGAATGGTATAAAGATTCAGTAGGCGCCCACCCCCCACCCCTACTTGCTAAGCAGGAAAAGAAATAGTTTAAAGCAATGATGAGTTAATAATCATAATAAAATAATAATAATCAAGTCCAAGCAGCGTCCAAGCGCCTAAATAGCGCAAATAGCACCATCTGGTGCAATAAGCGCTATTTTTTAAGCCTACGAAAAAATAGCGCTTATAGCACTTTGATGCGCTATCGTTGTGCTATATGCGCTATTTTTTTATATCGTCGACTAGAACACAAACAAAAATTTAAAAATAATTTTAAAATTATTCTAATTTATTGAGGGACCGTATACTTACTAAAAAGTACAAAAGTTTTCAATAAATTAGCCAATAGCACAAAATAGCGCTTAAATAGCGCAAATAGCACCCTCAGGTGCTATAAGCGCTATTCTTTAAGCCTATGAAAAAAATAGCGCTTATAGCACTTTGATACGCTATCGTTGTGCTATATGCGCTAGTTATGCACTATTTTTTTATATCGACGTCCAGAACACAAACAAAAGTTTTAAAATACTTTTAAAATTATTTTTGTTTATTGAGGGATCGTATACGTGCTAAAAAGTACAAAATTTTTCAATAAGTTAGCCAATAGCACAAAATAGCGCCTAAATAGCGCAAATAGCACCCTCAGGTGCTATAAGCGCTATCCAAGATCAGCATCACTTATCATCATTTAAAGGGAAATTAACACAAACACCAATAGGCCAGCGTAGCTCAGTCGGTAGAGCGTTAAGCTAGCAATCTAGCAATGGGTGGTTCAAATCCCCCCTGGCCATTTTTCTGTAGAAGTTTCATCCATATCCAAAAAAATAGCACATATAGCACCGTCGATAGCGCTTATAGCGCAAATAGCGCATATAGCACTCCCAAAAAGCGCTATAGCGCAAATAGCGCATATAGCACCTTCGATAGTGCATATAGCTCAAATAGCGCATATAGCACCCCCAAAAAGCGCTATAGCGCAAATAGCGCATATAGCACCTTCGATAGCGCATATAGCTCAAATAGCGCATATAGCACCCCCAAAAAGCGCTATAGCGCAAATAGCGCATATAGCACTCCCAAAAAGCGCTATAGCGCAAATAGCGCATATAGCACCTTCGATAGCGCATATAGCTCAAATAGCGCATATAGCACCCCCAAAAAGCGCTATAGCGCAAATAGCGCATATAGCACCTTAGATAGCGCATATAGCGCAAATAGCGCATATAGCACCACCAAAAAGCGCTATAGCGCAAATAGCGCATATAGCAAATGCCATAGCGCTTATAGCGCATATAGCGCTTATAGCGCATATATCGCATATAGCGCATAAAAAAAGCGCTATTTGCGCCATAGCGCTATAGCGCCATAAAAAAAAGTGCTATTTCGATTTCGCTTACACGCGTTCGTTACCAAAATAGCAGACAATTTTTTTACAAAGTAGAGCCTAGTTTTTCTAAAAAAATGTTCACCGTTCAAGTTCTCCGTTTAAAAGCTCTCTGTTCATATTCTATTTATAAATAGAAATCTCTGATTTTTAGAACAAGTGTATCGGCCAACAACAAAAAGCTCCTACATTGAACTCAATGTTCTCCGTTTGAATAAACGGAGATTTGCATAAACTACAACCAATTTGGGGGGAATTACAGGGGGGGGGGGAATTACAGCCCACCAAAATCACCCTCATCAGTCAAGTCACGTGATAGGGGGGGAGATAGCAGTCCACCAAAATCACCCTCACGAACTTTGAGGCTTCATAACTTTGCTAATACTATCCGATTGACTTCAAGTTGATGTCTATACCTAGGTTATCTACCATGGCCAATTCAATGGGACTAGTGCCTAGGTCGTATCACGTGATCGATCACCCGCGAGTGATCGATCAATTGTCTAACTTTGCTTATATTGGGCCAAAACACATAATCTTAGTGTCTACACATAGGTTATCGACCATGGCCAGTTCAATGGGACTAGTGACGAGGTCGTATCACGTGATCGATTACACGCGAGTGATCGATCAATTGTCTAACTTTGGGAATACTTGTCCGATTGACCTAATCTTGGTGTCCATACCCAGGTTATCGACCATGGCGCATTCAATGGGACGCTCACGCTTGTAGTTTGGGCACAGTATATGGCAGTTCTATTAAACCAACTAATGCTTTTATCTTAAATTAAGAACCATACTTAAAACACATTTAATTGTTCTGAATTTTTATCACTCATTTTTTCCTGTTGGGCCACAGCCCAACGGTCTTTAATTTTGATTTTGAAATCCTAGCGTGCTGCTAACGTTAAAGTGCTCATGTGCGGAGTATGTTTTACAGTCCGCCACCGTTAAATCGCAACCGTCTACTTATTCCTGTTGGGCCACAGCCCAACAGGTCTTTAATTTTGATTCTGGAAACCTAATGCAGTGTTAACGTTAAAGTGTTAATGTGCGGAGTGTGTTTTGCACGTCTTCTGTCAGTGATCTGCATGTGTCACCCCTGAAATGCCTTGTAATGCTGTGAATTTGTAGTGCAGCTCTTGTGCATGTTGATAAATGAAAGATGCAAAAGTATGACAAAAGTGATTCACTAGGATTTGATAAATTCATCTTACGTTTACAAACCTAACACACTAACCCACGCAGATTCATGAAGTTCTTACGCTGCATCGAAAATACAGTACTGCTGTATCCAAAGTAACTACAGACAGACCAAAATCAAATGTGCATAAAATCCTTAGATAGTAAAACCTAAAGTTCAGTGATAAAACTTACTGAATAATTACACATAAATTGCTGAAATCTTTTCACTAAAAATTCGCAGCATGAATGGCTGCCAAGGAAAAGACCCTTTTTATAAAAAAATTAATCAAGTACATAAGTGTTACTTTAGCTAGCCCAACAGGTTTACGATGGCCACTGGTCAATGTACTTGGAAAGTATATGCTTGATGCTTACTGAATACTTTTGCCGAAAACTTTGCTTGTTTTTACCTACATATTATGTAAATGCTTGGATGGCTTGCTTCAGTGTAAGTGTACTGGGTTTGTAATTTCCGTCGTTTCGTAGGCATGGTAAAAAATGTCCAAAAAATTCATCCTCGGGATTTGATCCTACAGCCTTCGGTTTCAGAGTAACACCTTCTAAGCACTATACTATACTATGCTGTCGTCTTTGTTCAGAGCTTATACATATTACGCTATGCATAAACTACATAGTGCAAACTGCAATTGCTGTCGGAGAAACACTAATTCTATACCGCCTGGACGCATTTGTCATGTCATTTTGGGTCAGTGAAGCTCGAAGCATTCGCTTAGGTAGACGTGAATACAGTACTAAAAGTTTTTCCATAAGGTGCATATCTACAGCATAGTTTTGGACAATTTACTGACAAAATCTTAACGACATACATGTCGGTGAAACGAAATCTTATGAAGGTTTTGCAGTCTAATAAGCTGATATTGGTTTTTGGTTTTATGCATTACAAATTAGACATGAGCTGCCCAACAGGTTTACGATGGCCTCTGGCCAATGTACTTATAATTACAACTTAATGCTTACTGAATGTTTATGCCAAAAATTGTACTTGTTTTCAAATATTGTAGAGTTTATGTATATGTTATACATTATCCTCAATATCTAGAACTAAATGTTGGGCTTGTTAATTTATAATTTATAAGTTGTGTATTCAGTATATAATACTTCAATAAAATTATTTTTATTTTTGTCAACACCAATCCTGGACTTTATTAAAGCGTCTTTTGCTCTCATAAAAAATGTTCAAACGGATTGAATAGTTAAAGCTGAGGTTGAGATGCTTTTCAGTATGCATAATAAGTCAGTAGTACTAAGTGCAAAATTTAGTCAACAAATTGCAGTAGTAATTTCCTTCTAAATATAGACTGATGGACGTGCCTTGTTTTTCATTCCCTAGGAGTGAAATTCATGTAGCTTATTTAGTTTGTTGAAACAGAATTGATATGAGGGCAATAATCCTGGAGTTTCGACGCACGGTTCACCCTTGCAGTTCTTTTCCATAAAAATTACATTTCCATGCTTCTTTAACGTGATCCAGTAGGATCCATTTCATTAACTACAGCCATAATTTTACATTCTATGCTAACTAAAAATTGGTTTCAGTTCCATCCTTTGGATCCTTCGGAATCAGCTACTACACGATGCTTGGGATCCTACTCAAGATGACCTAGACTAATACAACAAACTAATGTAACAAACTGTTCTCAACAACGACAGTGCCTCAAGTTCAAATTCTAATAACTTGTAGACTTGAATAGAAACATAAATTATATAATTTTCGACACTTTTCTACATAATAGGTATGTGTTTCGCTGTTTGCTTGACTGACAACTCGACACGGCATACTTCAATACGCTCAGTTCAATTTATTTAGGTATAAGTAAAACTCATTCATTAAGTGTTTGCATAATGAAGTTGGAATGTAATTAGCTTCAGCAAAGTTCACAGGATTTGGGACAATTTTCTTCAAGATAGCTCTTGTAACGTGAATCCTCACAAAACAATGAAATGGCCCATATGCCACATTTGTGGTTTTTATCGGCACAGGCTAAAAAAAGAAGTTTAACTTTTTTAAAAATAACAAAATTGATGATTGACTGTTCCTTAACAAATCTGACGTCGAGAATGCTAACTACCCTACTGCTTAGGCTACCCTACCCTAAGGCTACTACTAGGCTACTACCTACTACCCTACCCTAAGGCCATATTCTTAACTTACAGCACATTACAGCACATTAATTGCTTCTTACATTCTGGCTTGCAGTACATTCGGTTAATCAGCTCCCAGTCAGTGGCAGATATTTTAGTGCGCTGACCCATGATATCTACTCTCTCCTGGATTGGTGGAAATTTGGGTTCCATTATTCTTGTTGATCCATCAATTGATCCCGTCTACAACACATGTTACAGTTAAATTTTTGAGTAAGGAAATGGAGGCGCTTAAGCCCTGGCCCTGGCGTAGTATGGGCGTATTCCCACACCACTAAGGGGCACCGCTGTGCCGATCTCAACTTATCGGGCCGAGTTCACAAATACACTAATCATCATCATCATCATAATTAATATACTTTTAATTATTAAATGTATTATACTATCCTTATTTTCATGAAAAACATAATAACGATCATCCTTTTGGAACGGCAAATGGTAGAAACTTTATTTTTGCACCACTAGATGCGCAACAAAATTTTGACTTTGCACGGCTTTTTAATTTTTAAAAAAACTTCAATTAACGTTAGTTTCACGCGTTATCAACGCTTTAAAGATAATATCAGTCCATTACAATTATTTAGAAAAAGATTTCATGCACTACTAAGTACTAGCATCGTACTCACTAGTTCAATGTTTACATTGAGCAAGTACACGTGTACTTGCTCAATGTAAACATTGAACTTGTGAGTACGATGCTAGTAGTGCATCAAATCTTTTTCAAAAACTTTCGCAATGTTACAAAAGACGAAGTCGCTTCACAAAAACTCACATGGAAACTATTTTATCAATATTAAATGACTTCATACTGTGCATCTGGTCAACCTAGTCTAGACGCACTAGACTTGTAATATACTTATACTATCCTATTCATAATGATAATGAAACTCTCAACTCCACATTGAAGTATCAGATAGCACCATGTGTGGCATTATGACGTTTAGCTATTAAATCTCGTGCAGTGGCTTGGTTCAAAGTTATATGCAACGTAAAATGAGATTATTTGTCTGTTGCTACGAGCAACGTTTAAACGTTGTTACTGACAAGGCGGTACTTCCCATCTATTTCATCAAAATGTCTAAAAGAAGCGTTAATGCTTCATAATACGCTGCTATGCGGTGATTTTGAGTTTAAAAGGACGTAAAATGGAGTTATTTTTTCCTCCGCAGAATCCTCCGCGACAGGCTATTTGTAGTTAGCTATATATTTCTGGAGGTTAACCACAAAAATGGTCACAACTTAGGCTATGAACATCGTAAAAAGATAAAATTTATGTCATTGGAAAGACAATTTTTAGCGCTTTCAAATGACGTAAAACGTGATGGCGCAACTTCCTAAAAATAAGTCCAAATTTTACTTTCTAAATTTTGACGTACGCTAAACGTTACGTCACAGGTAATGAGATCTATCATTTGAAAGCTCTAACATCTTCCTATCAAATGACGTTAAAATTGTTATTGCACCACTACCGTATCAAAAGTTATGGCCCCTGAAAAGTTTTCCTAAAAGTGGCTGATCGTACAGATCACACCATGGGTGATCAAATCCCAAAACAATTGAATTTGGTCAAAAGTTTAAGAAATTTTTGCTCAATTTTAATTGAATGTAACATTAAATAGACCTGACTAAGATAAATACGATATGGTCGAACTAGTCTAAACTAGACGCACTAGACTTGTAATTAATAATTAATAGGATCTAAACTATCCTAAGCAAAATGATAACTATAATAATTCGGATTTGAGTGTGCCAGTGAATAGATCAAGTTATGTTTGTTTACACACTTATGCGTATTAACCAAAGTTGGTTCAAATTTTATAAAATTTCAAATCGTTTTACCAATTTCATCAAATCAGCACAGTAACTTACCCATTTAGCGACGTTTTAAGCGCAAAATTTTAGCAGCACCGGTGGCGCAGTGGGTTAGCTGTGGTTTGCATGTGATATTTGTTACATCCATCTAGAGGTCCCAAGTTCGATTCTGGGTCGATGTTAGTTTTTTCAATATTTAGACTTAATTGATAATTCAGAGTGCAAAAATAATTCATCTTTGGTATTTCACATGAGATAATCTACTTCCAGCCTGTGGAATTCACTCAAAAATAGTGTATGTGTGTGTTCAATGCTATTTAGGTACAGTTGTAAATATACTAACCTTTTTTTGTCAAATTTAAAACGTTGTCAATAAATATCAGGTTACATCACCTCACGTTTTTAGACGAACCAGACGCACTAGACTTGTAATAATAATCTGTTAGAACCAAGTGTGGTATTATGACGTTTAGCTTTCAAATCTCGTGCAGTGGCTTGGTTCCAAAGTTATACGCTACGTAAAGTGGAGTTATTTGCCTGTTGCCTATGAGCAACGTTTAAACGTTATCACAAAAAACGCGATACTTCCCATCTGTTTCATCAAAGTGTCTAAATAAAGCGTTAATGCTTCATACTACACTGCTATGCTGTGACTTTGAGTTTAAAAGGGCGTAAAATGGAGTTATTTTTTGCTCCGCAGAATCATCCGCGACTGGCCATTTGTAGTTTGTTATTTTTGGAAGTTATGCATAAAAATGACCACAACTTAGGCTATGAACATCGTAGAAAGTGAAAATTATGTCACTGGAAAGACAATTTCTAGCGCTTTCAAATGACATATCACATGATGGCGCAACTTCCTGAAAATAAGTCCAAATTTCACTTTCTAAATTTTGACGTACGTTAAACGTTACGTCACAGGGTCATGTGACCCATCATTTGAAAGCTCTAACGATTTCCTCTCTAATGACGTCTAAATTATTATTGTACCACTACCGTATCAAAAGTTATGGCCCCTGAAAAGTTTTCATAAAAGGGGCTGATTGTACAGATCACACCATGAGTGATCAAATCTCTGAGCAATTGAATTTAGGCAAAAATTTAAAAAAATTTTGTTCATTTTTTAATAATGTAACATAAAACAGACTAAACTAAGATGAATACGATATAGTCTAACTAGTCTAAACTAGACGCACTAGACTTGTAATAATAATAATTAATAGGATATAAACTATCCTAAGCATAATGATAAATATAATAATCCAGTTTGACGTTTTTCGGCAAGTAAAACTGATTTTGTATGCCATAACCATACTGTTTTTGGCATCACCAGAAAGCTCTTTTTTTCCCCTAACTAACAGTGAAAACTAGAACTTTTTACGCGGTGCCTGAAAAAAGTTATCGCATAAAGTACGTCAAAATGACGCAATATTTAGTCAAAATATTCTGACGTTTTTCGGCATATAAGTCAGCGGTGCCCTATAGCATTTTTGGTATCAAATAAAAGTTCTAACTCTTAGGTATCCGCCAGCGAAAACTAAATCATTTTACGCGGTACTTAAAAAAAATTATGGCCAAAACCATGGCAGTGGTCCAGTATTATTATTATTTTAAACTTATTTTGACGCTATTTGGAACTTGTCAGCCAGAATCTATAGTTTGGTTAGTGTCATTTTAAAGCGCCTTTTCTGAACTATCGAGCTGCGGTAACTAGAAACTTTTTGGTGGAACCTAAAAAAAGTTATTACCAAAACCGTGGTGGCTGAAAGACATCATTATGTGGTCAAAAACGTTTTTCCGCGTATAAGTCAGCGTTAACGTACAGGTATACATATTTTTTTGGTATCAAATGAAAGCCAGTCTTCTGCCCTATCTAACTTTGAAAACTAGAACATTTACGGGGTACCTGAAATAAGTTATGGTCAAAAGTTCTTTTCAGAAAACAATTTTGTTCGAAAATATTCCTCCTCTACTAGTCACACCACAAACGTATCGAACAAAGTTCGAAAAAATTGAAATCGTTATAACTTGCGTCAACCTTGACGTAGAAACACAAAATTAACTGCATTCTCTGAATTGAACTGACTCAGAATTGAAAGGGCTTTTGGATGATACATTACATGACGTTTACGGACGCAACGGCGCGTCACGTATGACTGTTATTTTTATACTGACCATTGGTCGTGGTTTACGTCATCATGCGACATAACAGTTGATAGCTCTTGACAAGCACAAGCATATAAAACAAATTTCACGTCGATACCATAACCGTAACAAGAAGTTATGGCTCCTTGAAATTTTCCGTTTAGTGACTACCTATAGTCACCTCATATGCGATCAAACCGCATTGTAATTCAACTTCTAACTAAATTTGAAAATTTTTTAAACAATTTTTATTGTCATACATTAACTTACGTCAGGTACTAGATTTGGTCGAACTAGTCTAAACTAGACGCGCTTGTCAAATTTGAAGTAAAATTGTCAAATTCAATTTTGAACTAAAATTTAAAATTTTTTTTAAAAAAGATTTTATTGTCAAACATTGTTTGACCTCACGTTATGAAACTAGTCGAACTAGTCTAAAACTAGACGCACTAGTTTATAAGAATAATTAAATGTACTGTACTATCCTTATTTTCATGAAAAACATAATAACAATCATCCCTTTGGAACGGAAAATGTTAGAAAATTGCTTTTTGCAATGCCACCAGATGCCCAACAAGATTTTGCCATTGCACGGATTTTTAATTTTTAAAAAAATTTGAATTAACGTTAGTTTTACGCATTATCGACGCTTTAAAAATAATATCAGTCCAATACAATTACTTTGAAAAAGATTTGATGCACTACTAGCATCTTACTCACAAGTTCAATGTTTACATTGAGCAATTACACGTGTCCTTGCTCAATGTAAACATTGAACATGTGAGTACAATGCTGCTCGTGCATCAATTTAAAAACTTTTTTGCAATATATTGCATAAGATGCAAGTCGCTTCACAAAAATTTACACGGATAAGTTTTTATCAATATTTGAAATGACTTCATACTGTCGTATCTGGTTCTACGTATAAACTCAAGACGCAGTAAACTTGTAACAATAATAATTAATTTGACACCATGAAAGAACTATAGGGTACCGCTGGCTTAAGTGCTGAAAAACGTAATATTAATTTTGACAATAAAATTACTCCAACTGTATAGCAGCCTGGAACCAGAGAACCGGGCCACGTTCATTATAATGTAAGCCTGTTCTTATATCCTATCTGATGCCGAAAACTAGAAATTTTAACATCCGGCTAAAAAAGACTTCTGGCGGAAAATAGTTTTTACGTAAACTTAATATTTTTCTAAAATATCACGCAACGTCCGTGTTACCATTGATATAACAAAAAAAAATGCTCCAGTATAAGTCACACATATAACTGTGATCCTAACAGAAAACAGTTTTTACTTCATCAGTGACCATGGAGCCGGCAAAATGGGTCCAAATCTAAAAGTTATTTTATTCTAAAAACTTTGTTTTAAAGAATTTTTTGATATATAAGTTGAGCATTAACGTGTAGCTTTTTTGGTATCAAATGAAAGCCCGTCTTCTGCCCTGTCTAACTTTGAAAACTAGAACCTTTTACGTGGTACTTAAAATAAGTTATCGTCAAAAGTACTTTTCAGAAAAGAATTTTGTTCGAAAAAATTTCTCCTCTACTACTCACACCATAAACGTATTGAACAAAATTCGAAAAAATTGAAAACGTTATAACTTGCGTCAACCTTGACGTAGAAACACAAAACTGACAGCATTCAACTCAGAATTGAAAGGGCTTTCGGATGATACCTTACATGACGTTTACGGACGTAACGGTTAGTCACGTATGACTATTATTTTTATACTGACCAGTGGTCGTCGTTTACGTCATCATGCGACATATCAATTGATAGCTCTTGACAAGCACAAGCATTTAAAACGAATTTCACGTCGATTACATAACCCTAACAAAAGTTAGGGCTTCTGGAAGTTTTCCTTTTCAGTGACTACCTATAATCGCCTCATATGCGATCAAATCGCATTGTAATTCAACTTTTAACTAAATTTGAAAAAAAAATTAAACAAGTTTTATTGTCATACATTAACTTACGTCAGGTACTAGATTTGGTAGAACTAATCTAAACTAGACACGCTCGTAGAATTTAAAGTGGAACTATAGAATATCATATTTGAAGTAAAATTTAAAATTTTTTAAAAAGGTTTATTTGTCAGATTACTTGGTAGACCTAAGTGTGGGTGTCGTCATGCTGTGCATCTGGTCAATCTAGTCTAGACTAGACG
>JASANF010015543.1:0-26033 GCA_030248245.1 Trissonchulus sp. WLG1_4 | reverse complement strand
GTCCATGCCGATCTGATACTTCGCTCATTACTATTCTTCTTTAGTCAGAAGACATTCGCCATAAGCATGTGAGCAAAATTGAGAATTCTTTCGCAAAACTGGTTTTTGTTGCCTAGCTTACGCGCCAAAACTCACAATATATAAATATGATTGCGGGTACGGACAGGACAACACAGTCAACAACCAAACGACAAATAAGCAGAGAACTCTTCTCAAATTTAATTAACAAGTTTAGGTTAAAACGAATAATTAATCGACAGTTTGGTTTTTTTATGTATGTATTTACAATCTTTGGTGACGACACAGAAACGATTAATCGGCAAAAAGAGAACACCGAACTAAAAAGTCTGGCCAAAAAGTTTTGGACACAGAAACAAAACAGAACATGTGATTTCGTTATGAAAAGAATATATTTCCACTATCAAGAAGTACAGCAAGGAATTACTAAAATCACGCCTGTGATTTTATATATAACTGTTTTTTAACAATTTAACAATAACTGTTTTTTTCAGTGTTCAACATTTTTGGTAGGATTTAAGTTAAAACTTGAACATTTAACCAGGCCTTTAAGCGCAAGGGGGGCTGTCGGCGCTATAAGTTGTGCCGGCTGGACAGTTCATGGTATATTTTCTACCCCCGGCGCACCAGACGTATTTTGTGGGATCCTCGGGAGTTTCGGAAAATTCCGGTCCCCAACCCGAACCGGTGTTCCCCCCGGAACCGGAATTGCCCCACTGGAACCGGAACCGGAATTACCATCCGTGTTTCCGCCTTTATCAGTCCCTGCTTCACTGCCGCCACTGTTACCGCCTGCACCTGAAACAGAAATGACCGAGCAATGAAAAGTAGTCTTGGAAGGGCCCACCCGCAAGGTTTTGTTAACCCTTTCCCGCATACTGTTACATAAGTCTAAAAATTCCGCTTGTTACACTAGTGAAACCTGTCGGCTTTATGTTTCACAGAATCGGTTACTTCACGAGGATGCCTTAGGTATCCGAGTAGAAGCGAGCCGGTGGCCAAGTGGCTAGGCGTGACAGTCCTGCCACAAAGCTGCGCCTGTGACACAGGCTCCGTCTGTGGTGCCGGATCAAAACCAGCCAATGACTGGACTTAGTGCGTTTTTGAAATTTCATGCCGGCAAAGGGTTAACTACAGTCAGTAGTCATAAAACATTCTTACCGAAAGAAAGACAGCAACATCATCGGAATGACCCAGGGGGGATTCGAACCACCCATTTCTGAATCTGCAGACCAGCGCTCTAACCATTTGAGCTACTGGACCGACGATGATCAGTAAATCTCTTTAAGTACTCTAGGAGGGCCTATCTGACTTCACACAACCTAAGGATGTTGACCTGGGGGTAGTTTCAGAAGCTTTACATAAGTCATTACATAAAGTCTTACATAAATTGAATTTATGCGAAGGTTACGAGTGGTACATAAAGTGTTTCAGAAGTCTTCACATAACCTTCCCATAAGTTCTCCCATAAAGTTCTCACATAAAATTACAATGCTCTCGCTGAAAACCGCATGAAATGTGCACGCACACGCGCTCGCTCAATTAGATGCCTAGCAGCAAGATCGCAGCTTTGATTTTCGGTACTGAGGGCGCGCTCGTTTAAAATCTCAATTTCAAAAATAATGAATAAGTATTCAAAATAGTAAAATCTTAAAATCAGATTTTTCAGAAAAGTTCAATAAAGTTTTAAAAAATACATTCCCTTAACTATGCCACTTTATGCTCTACCCAGCGAACCAGTTTTCATACTTTTTTTAGGTTTGCACCAATTATTTAGCTCAAAAGTTGAGTTATGGGTGCCCTCACGTTCTCCTAAATTTATGAGAAAACTAGGCACCCACATTTAGCATTTTATGAGTAGCCTGAAGTCATTACATAAATTTATGTAGTAATTATCAGGCTACCCATAAATTTCTGAGAGAACATGAGGTGATCCAGAAGTTATGTAAAGCTTCTGAAACACCTATAACGATATGTAAGATTTTATGGGACCCATAACACTTATGTAAAGCTTCTGAAACGACCCCCTGATTTGAATTCAACAAATTGGAGTTTAAGTATGTAACTATGTAGTTTTAAGGTGGCGCTCAGCACCAAAACTCATGTTCGGCGCTCAGCTCATGCAATAAATAACAGTACCACTTTAATTGTACATCAAAGAGACATCAAAAAACCTATTTAGAATACAGTTCAGCACTTTAATGTGAATGTGTCAAATTTTATGACCATGTCGAATTTCCTATTCACACTAATTTTGTTTTTGACCTAGCTCAGCGAAACTTCAACCGATTTTGACGATCTTGGTATCAATAGAAAGATCTTTTAAAAATCTAGACGTGATTAATCTTCGATTTTTCATTTCTATTTTTGATTTTGCAAAAAATTGATTTTTTTAAAAAACAGCTGTGTTTGAGCGACTACAAAAAGTGCTGCGAGGCAAAAATTGAAAATCGAAAAAGTTTCACGTCTGCATTTACATTCTTTCTTTCATTGTGCAAATTTTCAACTCGATCGCAATCGGCAGCTGGGACCCAGGTCCAAAAAAAGTCGTCGATTTCGCTACGCAAAAATTTAAGGTTTGCCCACGCGTTTCACTTTTTCAAAAATTAGACCTTTCCTAGGACTGCAAATTTCCGTAGAAAAAGTTGCCAAAAGCCATACTAAGTTTTTTAAGAAATTAAATCTAAAATTTGACATTTTCGAAGATTTATCATCTTTTTAGGTTTTTTATTTTTTATTTGCTATTTTCACGGCTGAATAACTCAGCAAAGCTTCAACGTATTTTTGTGTTTAATACATCAATTTAAAGCAAAGAAACCGCATATTTTAGTGATATGAGTAATCATTTTATATGGAAACAAAATTTTTTATGCTACGGCTTCAAATTTGTCCAAAAATCTTTAAAAAATTTTTTTATCACAATATACACATCAAATGAAAGCACTTTTTATTCTGAACAACCTTTCTTCAAGGCATTATGGTCAAAAATGTCGCTGAAAAAAATTAAGCGCCAAAGTCGGTTCCCCTGAGCGCCACAGTGCGCTGATTGCAAGCCAATCACAAACTCATAATTTACTTTCCAATGAAAAAACAAAATGATCAAACCTAAGAAAATTATCAAAAATAGTACCTCCGGACCCCTGTTTGTGGTTCAAACAAGCCTGATCGCGACCGACGTTGAAAAACTCCGGGTGGGCGTAAAGCATATCTTCGCATCGTTTTTTATTTTTCGCATTTTGGTCCTGCCAATATTTAGGGTAAAATCCTTTCTCGAAGTATGGGATTCGGTCTGCAACAACATGCTGTCAGTTAACCCTTTCATGCTCAGAGGATCATATTGGATACAACATGAGGAACTAACAAATCTAGGCCTCTAAAGTTTGACTACCTAGTTTAATCTAGTCAACGGTTTTTTGGGTTTTTTGGAATTGTATATATTTGGTATGTAATATTTAATCCTACTGCACACACAGCTAAACCAATGCTTTACTTAGCCAATGTGCATATTTGACTTGTTTCATCGCAAAAGTGCTATTTTGTTTCTGACCACATTATAAAAATCTATTGTGACTCCGGCAGTTTGCTTAGATTCTAAATATTAATAGACTACTTACAGCTATACCCACATTTTCGATATTGTAAAACTGGCTTATTTGTACAGATACCTAATAGGTATTAAGCTCAAAGTTTCACAGGGAGAATCATCGGGGAAAAGGATAAGGACAAGTACGAACTGGACCTTGAGGACAAATGGACAAAGCGACAAAACCTTTTTCTACATGTATGAATGAACCGAAAAAACTCATGACCAACCCGGATAAGAATGCGGCACACACTGACAAGGTTCATCCTTCCAGGTGGCTCCCCAGTCAGGCCCGTAGGACAGGTTTTGTTTGATAGCGCTCAATTTGACGGGCATGTTTTTGCAGGACAATGTTTTTTCATCCTGTCCTTTGCCGAGAGCGGGGACACCGAAATATTCGGTAAACCATTTGAACGCCTTGATCCGGCGACTTTCACCCGGCCCGCCCAAAATATCCGGATCTTCTCCACCGCATTCGTTGTTGATAATCAAACTGGTTGGCCCGAATAAAGCACCGCTATAACCTATAATTCTAAGAGCCTCCGTAGCTCAGTGGTAGAGCACTGGTCTCGTAAACCAGGGGTCGTGAGTTTGATCCTCACCGGGGGCTTTATTTATAATTATAATTTTTAGATGAAGTTGAAATAATCTTCAAAATTTATACCTACGTATTTATTTACCAGTAATCTGTATCATCAGCTTACTAATTTAATTTCCGAAGCCAAACCATTTTAAGTAACTAAAGTCTGACAAAAAATAGATGCACCAGCACCACTTAGTTATTTTAGTGGCATGACTTCTGCGACTACTTGCTGTACTCTTGATAGTCGAAATATATTCTTTTCGTAACGAAACCACATGTTCCGTTTTCTCAAGTGGTGCATATTTTTGTCAGACTTTAGTATGTAATATCTACTTGTATGCTTTGCTAAAGTAGGCAAAAAGAAACATAAAATTGTGCCCCAGTGTTAAATATCGAAGGTTCAGTTGATTAGTTCAAACTAAATGCATTGTACCTGCTTCTTTATTCTTCGGGCCCGAATTCCAGTTCCCGATGACGATGTCATGCATTGCTGGTTTGGGGGGTTGCGGGGTCATGTAGAACCACATTGAAGCCATGATTGACAGAGGAGGGTCCATTTTTGTCATAATCAAGTTGGGATTTTTCAAAATGTCTGCCTAAATTTGAAATAAACTGTCTTTTATCAGTAAAAAACTCTGGTTTGCAGATAAAAACACTTGTCGTTTCAGTAGATATGGAGTCATTCTTGTCGTGTGGTAATGCACTCAAACCATAAAACTGAGCTCTTAGTTTCTTTGATAGGTATTTATTTTTTATTTCTTTTTTTTTTGCTCTAATTGTTTTGCTGTTTTTTGTTTCTAATTGATCAGACATATTTGCTGGGATTCATAAAAGGTGGTTACTGTTTAACCATGAACCAATTTTGAAAGATTCCGTTAACATGATCAGAAGAATCACGTTTTCGAATCGGCCTGGATTTAACGAAACAAAACACCCTTGGTAAATTCAGAAAATTTGTTTCTGCGTATAGAATGTCTGTCGCATATATAGATGCGTATTATTACAATATGTTCTAAACTCAACTGACAAAGCATAAACAAATACATGTCAAAGGAAAAGAATGGCGGGTCGCCTCCGTAGCTCAGTGGTAGAGCACTGGTCTCGTAAACCAGGGGTCGTGAGTTCGATCCTCACCGGGGGCTTCCATTTTTTAGTAGATTTATTAAAAATTTCGTATGCAAATTTGCGCCCTTTGATGTCAATATGGAAAATCGTTAAACTTTTAAACTTCAAAATACACACTTTCAAAAAAACTTCACATTATCAAACCACTAACCCAACCTCGATTCCATTTTCATCCAGAAACTGTTGGAACAGTCCATAGTTGTAGTTGTAGGATATCTGAATAGCCCCTCGCCCAAAGTAGCATCCCTTGTAGAATTCCCCCTCTTTCTCATCGTTACACTTGTACAGTAAATCAGACTGTATATCGTGCTGACAGTATCGACCATTGTTGCGACATTTGTCACCGTCCTTGGGATCGTGACCGGGGGTGTCCGGAGGCAAAAACGACGACGTTGGACCACCTGAAAATAGAAAAAGAATTAATGACGTTGTAGGAAAAAAGTTTGCGAGAACAGATTGCAAACGTCCTTAAATCTCGCTTGATAAAAACATTCTGCCATAACGGCCCTACGGGCAATGTCAACGGCAGAACGGTTGGTTATGTATTTTATACTTTTATTCTTTTAACCGTATGTCCGTTAAGTTCAGTAAATCCGTATTTGGGGAAAATTGAAACTGTGGAACTTCTCTTTCATCCGGGGTCTGGACCCGGACTTACAAATTTTTAGACATACTGCTCAAAAAAGTATAATTCTCTTTTCTCTTCACCCGAATGGCCACACAGCCTTGTGTTTGTTCCATTTTCCTTTGCTCTAAGAAGTACAAAACGAAAAAACGGACAAAACGTACTTTGTCAGTTTGTTAACTTTATCGGTTACCCGTAAGCCATACTGAAGCATGATTCGACCCTTACCCTCAAACCAGTTGTAAAATCCGCCTCGATAAAAGCAGGCGTGTCCTTTTTTGGCGTCTTTCATGGTTTTGTAAATCGACCCGTCGTTTTCACCAGTTTCTTGAATGGCGTGGGAGAAAAAGGCCGCTACATCGCGTCTATAATTTTCCTCCGCCGAAAAACCGTTATCCGGTGATTCTGTTCCAAAGCGGGGGAAATAGCGCGCGGCAATCTAAAAAAATTGAAAGTTCAAATTGAAGTATGTATGTAAATCGATGGTCTGATATTTTTTAAACGTTGCTGGCTGAACAAAGTATATTTTAAGAGACCGTTCTGGGCCCGATTTATCGACGCAGAATGTTCGTCGTTGAATATGTTCGTCGTTGAAAATGTTCGTCGTTGAAAATTTTGGATTGATCGAAACATTTTCAACGACGAACATACGTAATTATAAGACAAATGTTCGTCGTTGAAAAACAAATGTTCGTCGTTGAAAAACAAATGTTCGTCGTTGAAAAAGCAAATGTTGCTCGTTGAAAATGCTCGTCGTTGAAAAAGCAAATGTTCGTCGTTGAAAAACAAACGTTCGTCGTTGAAAAACAAATGTTCGTCGTTGAAAAACAAATGTTCGTCGTTGAAAAATTTTCAACAGCAAAAATTCCAACGGATGTCTTGAGCTCCGTTGAAATGTTCGTCGTTGAAAATTTTTTCAACGACGAGCTTTTGTCTTTTAGAACATAATAATCTTCTAAAAAACCAAAGCTCGTCGTTGAGAAATTTTTCAGCGACGAACAATTTCAACGACGAACTTTCAACGACGAACGTTTGTTTTTCAACGACGAACATTTGCTTTTTCAACGACGAACATTTTCAACGACGAACATTTTGTTTCGATAAATCGGGCCTTGATGTTTTACTCATTTTTGAGCCAAGCATAGCTAGCATAGCATAGCTAGCCAAATTGTTATCTGAGATACCTGAGTCAAAAAACTGTTATCAAATTTATTTATGAAGTTTAGTAATTGGCTAGTAAATAATATGGACACAAAAAAGGTTATAAAAATTAAAAAGATATATAAAAAAGATTATAAATTTTTTGACGCCTTTCAGTACATACCTTGAAAGCTTCATAGCTGTACGGCCAACAGCCGTTAGGGCCCCACCCAATATTGGCCTTCGGAAAAAGGTCATTGAAAACCTCTTCCGTGAGCCATGTCTCGAGTTTTGAGGCGGGCTTGTTATTTGGATCGGTAGGTTTCTTGCAATTTTTCAGGGGTCCGTTTCCATATTTGGCAGCTGGGGGGCATTCCACATCCAAAACGCATCTATTTATGGATTTGATGCATTTGTAGCCACTTTTGCAGGGACATGAACCACCGGCAGATAAAGTGCCTTAAATGGTACAACTGGTAAAACGCTTTTTTGAGCATCAAAGTCCTTAGAGATGGAATCCTGCTTTTTTCGGGCACAAATCTTTGATTCTGATGATTTATTCATTTATGAATTGATTGTGTATTGTTTATTGAAATTTTTCTGTTTTATCTGAAATCCCTTGAATGGAAGCAACGCTTTGATATTCTTATATATTTTAGTTTAAGGATATATTAAGTAATTCTAACATTAATTCTAGGTAGCTCTGGAATGACCATGATACCATCTCTAATTTGGAAACATATTTATTGTTCCATTTATATTTGCGGAGACATTTTTTGTTTCATCTAGTTTTGCTATATAACTGTAAAAGAGTACGTAATAGTGTCTCACTCTTCTACAGTAGCGACCAACTTTATTTTTTACAGACTCCGGAGTCACAGTATATAACATAGTTATATAATACTTTGATTCCGAAATCAAGGGACTACGGCTTCAGTTTCACTACAGGGTCTTTAGCAAGCAATATTTTGGTCGGTACTGTATATGAGTGACACATTATTATGTATGAACTCTTGCTATAAAGTTCAATTCTATTCATACTACAATTGCTACAATTCAAACCAGTAACGTTTCTGAGTAAGTTATATTTTTAATTACCTGTGAAAATAAAGGCAAGAAGGGCAAAACCCGTTGCAAACAGTGCAATCTGAAAAAATATAATCAAAATCAAAAAAGAAAAAGTTTACATGTAATTATGTAATTAGCATATGAAAAATCATGATTGGCAGATTCTAATCTAGATTTAAGTATTTAAAATTAAGTTCACAATTTCCTTAAGCTAAATGTCAATTTGCCAACTTCGCAACAACAAGCATGCCCGTAACCAGTTTTCAAACAACAAAATAAACAAAAGTTTTCCCAAAAAAAACTCGTTAGCTTACCGACGACATATCTGAGTAGCACTAAACGGTAAAATAATGATAAAACAACGCATTTCCAAGCTAGATAAAAAGTACCTGCTTGACATTGAAAATAGCGTAAATTTAGTCTATTATACATAGCGGCAATACTAAGTAAAGATTTTCCGAAAACAATTTAACTTTAAGCTCATAAGCAAAACTTCTTAAATGAAATTCAAGTTTTCTCGTTTATTGATCTGTTTCATAGCAATCAAACTTGCGCCATACGTTACGCCCCTTGCATATAATAAGGCTATAATTTTGAAGTTCAGTTAAATTTTTGAAAAAATGTTAAATTCTAAGAACCTACATATATCAAACAAAAATAGCCCCCGGTGAGGATCGAACTCACGACCCCTGGTTTACGAGACCAGTGCTCTACCACTGAGCTACGGAGGCTTCTTTTTTTTATAGCGTTTAGTCCTTTAGTCCTTCAATCGTTGAAGAGTTTATAAGATTTAATTTAGCACAAACATCAGCGATTTTACTCTGGCGAACGACAATTGCGCTACGTCGATACTCGATAGCGGTATATCAACGCGTTGGAATGTCAGCTCTCGCTATTTAATGTCAGCGTGCCGTGAGCATATCTACGTGGCCTAATTTCGGTAGCAAAATATATATCTGCATAAATGACGAATGGCGGAATGATAAACTCTTAAGCCCTGTTCATACGTGTCCCTGTCCTTGTTCCTACTTCCTATCGTTTTGTCCCTAAGCGACTTCAAAGAAAGTGCATAGGCAAATGTGCCAGTTTGTTGCATAACGATAGTTGAGGTCATTTCCAGAGGCCCGGTTTCAAATATACAAATACAAATGTATATAAATGTATCATAGATGCACATAGGGGGGGGGTAGGGGGGGTGTGCGCCCCCCCCCCCTTGAGGGGGGTCGGCACCCCCCCTCAGACATCCGGCACCCCCCCTCAACCCCCACCCCCCCCTCTGATGGCCAAGAAAGTGCCCCAAAAATGCGTAAAAAATTGAAAAATTGCAAAAAATTTTTGCCTGCGGCCAAAAAAGTACCTCAAAAATAAATTGAAAATCGAAAAATTCTGAAAAATTTTCGGCTATCGCCGAAAAATGGCCAAAACTAGGGACCACCCCCCCTTGTGCCTGCCAGGGGTCGGGCACCCCCCCCCTCAAAGATTCCCCCCGTGCATCTCTGAAATGTATATGTATATGCGGTAACAAATGATTAGTCAAAACGCACTTGTCAATTTTCAACGGCAGCTGACCCAAATTTGTCCTTGTCTCTTAAGAACAAGTATCAACCAAGCTTTACTATTTCGACATCGGTTTTAAGGGTCCTACGCGAGCTACCGGACATAGGCCACAATAGAGGAGCGTTAATCTCACCTGCACCAAATCTGTCTACCGTAATCCTGAACGAACCAGATCCAGGCGAACCATTCGACTGACCCAGAGCATATAATCGGCCTGCTTATATACCCTGCAGAGATCTATTCATATGGAGATAATCAGCTAATATTTGATCAGCCATAAAACCAGCTTTATTGATAATTTTATCGATGGAAGAGGGGGCAGAAATTTATTGTAGTTAGATTTATATTTTTAATTTTAGAATCAAGTATTTAAATACTTTGTTGTGCAACGTATGGTAGTTAAGATTACCAAATATCAATTAAAGTTTGTTTTATGTGACTTAGTTACAAGTCTGGACAAATAGGATGCTTTGTTATCATTTAAAGCAACATTTTTATTTACACAAATGACATAGTTAAACACAATTATAGATGGTTTAATTGCATAATGAATAGGTACAGAAAATGTAAAAGACACAAATACACAAATGTCGCTACACTTCAACCTGCTACATAGGTAGGTACGTACGTATGTTTAGTCGTAGACTGTGAGGAAGTATCATTTAGCTAAAAAATTTATCTAAAATTTCGATTAATTGATGCAAAAAACATAATAAAATTGGGGATTTCACTATAAAGACCAGGTTATGGAGTAAACCTATGTAGCTTATGGGCAAAGACTTACAAGCCCACGAATACAGCCATACAGGTATTGGTATTTTTAAAAAAATTTCACGTGCGGGGAATCGAACCCGGGCCGTGCGGGTGAAAGCCGCAAATCCTAACCACTAGACCACACGGGACACAAAAGCTGTTTACATACCACTCAAATAATAAGGAAACATCCTGCCTGCTGACATAATACTGCAGTTAATTACCTACGTTAAGCAACTTGCAATATGATTCGTCAAGGTGAATTTCAAAACAAATTTAGCGATACCAGGTGCCATGAACAACAGATATTGGAAAATTTCTGTCAAATCCGCCGTTACCTTGAGCTAAAAAACCAATATGGTTTTCCTAAAGCGTTAATTATGCTTACAAAACAATGTGCTGACAAACAAAACAACCAAATATATATGTACCTACCATCTTTGCAAAGTGGGACTTATAAGTCTATATTTACTATTTTTGATGCTGCGCCACAGCGCAGCAGCTCATTTAGGATGAGTTTGGGCATCAAAGTGCACATTACGTGCTCTTGATACCCAAGCTCATTATATAATGTTCCTATAGTTTTGTGTCAACTAATCACTGCACACGCATTGCCTACTATGCAAATTAGCGAAAACGTGTGCAGTGCGCAAACACACACAGGCCGTGTTTGCATTGTGTGCATGCCTGATTGCAGTTCCAGCGTATATTGTCTGGCAATCAACATCGACTGCGTGTGTGTGGTCTATGTTATGTGTATATTAGTTCTTCGACTGCTCAATTTTGAGTTTGAAATTTTCTACCTCATAAAATGAAAACCTCAGAAAACAAAAATTAAAATGTCAACTCATTTGGGCACATTATAAATTAATGCCAATCTCAGTTGCATTACGCTAACACACCTAAAATTTGTTCACCTGAAACATTCTCAGTTTTAAAATTTAAACTAATTTGGACACGTCTTTGAACAATATTGATTTCATTTGAATACAGTACATATAGCATCACTACATGAGAAGCAACTCAAGCTAAATTTAAAAAACCAGTGGTGCATTAATTCTGTACCTCAGAAATATCTGTATAATTTGTTGAAAAGTACATTTTACACGTTTCTAAACATCAAGATAATGATGTTTCAATGGTGAGTGCGAAAATACACAGTGCATGGAATCGAACTGACAGCTGTTTGTAATAAAAGTAATTGAATCCAGTCAGCAATGGTTTTATTGCATGAAACATACACACATAACAATTTTTAAAATCCGTTGCGTTACTGTGTATGCTTACCTGCATGATCATTGATCGTTCATTAAATGTTATGATCTCTCACATTTACCAAAATTTCGCTGCGCAGCAGGTTTTTGAATTGGTTAACCTGTTCTTGCCATTTGTGCTTTAGTGCTTAGTGAGAACACCTTTTGCATAAAAGACTTCTGCTTGTTTATCATATTTAGGTTATCATTCTCCATTTTTTATCATATATGTATATTTAGGTTACCAATCTTATAAACTCTTCAACGATTGAAGGACTAAAGGATTAAACGCTATAAATAAAACAAAGCCTCCGTAGCTCAGTGGTAGAGCACTGGTCTCGTAAACCAGGGGTCGTGAGTTCGATCCTCACCGGGGGCTATTTTTGTTTGATATATATGTAGGTTCTTAGAATTTAACTGAACTTCAAAATTATAGCCTTATTATATGCAAGGGGCGTAACGTATGGCGAAAGTTTGATTGCTATGAAACAGATCAATAAACGAGAAAACTTGAATTTCATTTAAGAAGTTTTGCTTATGAGCTTAAAGTTAAATTGTTTTCGGAAAATCTTTACTTTGTATTGCCGCTATGTAAAATAGACTAAATTTACGCTATTTTTAATGTCAAGTAGGTACTTTTTATCTAGCTTGGCAATGTGTTGTTTTATCAGTGTTCTACCGTTTAGTGCTACTCAGATATGTCGTCGGTAAGATAACAAGTTTTTTTGGGAAAACTTTTGTGTATTTTGTTGTTTCAAAACTGGTTACGGGCATGCTTGTTGTGCGAAGCTGGCAAATTGACATTTAGTTTAAGGAAATTCTAAACTTAATCTTACTTAATTCTAGAATCTGCCAATTCTGATTTCTCATATGCTAATTACATAATTACATGTAAACTTTTTCTTTTTTGATTTTGATTATATTTTTTCAGATTGCACTGTTTGCAACGGGTTTTGCCCTTCTTGCCTTTATTTTCACAGGTAATTAGAACTATAAACTTACTCAGAAACGTTTATGGTTTGAATTGTAGCAATTGTATAGGATGAACAGAATTTAGTTTAAGGATATTATTTAATTCTAGGTAGCTCTGGAATGACCATGATACCATCTCTAATTTGGAAACATATTTATTGTTCCATTTATGTTTGCGGAGACATTTTTTTGTTTCATCTAGTTTTGCTATATAACTGTAAAAGAGTATATACAGAATAATGTCTCCCTCTTCTACAGTAGCGACCAGCTTTACTTTTTACAGACTCTGGTCTGTGGACTCCGGAGCCACAGTATATAACATAGTTACATAATACTTTGATCCGGAATCAAGTGACTACTACGGCTTCAGTTTCACTCCAGGGTCTTTAGCAAGCAATATTTTGGTCGGTACTGAATAAGACTGAGACATTATTATGTAGGTATGAACTCTTGCTATAAAGTTCAAATCAAAGTGCTGCTTCCATTCAAGGAATTTTACATGAAATAAAAAATTTTCAATAAACAGTACACAATCAGTTCATAAATAAAAAAATTATCCTCATTAAAGACTTCTGTCCGAAAAAAGCAGGATTCGATCTCTAGGAATTTGATGTTCAAACACAAGCGTTTTACCAATTGTACCATTTAAGGTACTTTATCTGCCAGTGGTGCGTGTCCCTGCAAAAGTGGCTACAAATGCATCAAATCCATTAATAGATGCGTTTTGGATGTGGAATGCCCCCCAGCTGCCAAATATGGAGACGGGCCTCCGAAAAATTGCAAAAAACCAACCGATCCGCAGAACAAGCCCGCCTCAAAGCTCGAGACTTGGCTCACAGAAGAGGTTTTCAATGACCTTTTTCCGAAGGCCAATATTGGGTGGGGCCCTAACGGTTGTTGGCCGTACAGTTATGATGCCTTCAAGGTATGTATACCCACTGAAAGGGTTAACCCTTTGACGCCCAGAGGTTCTCTCTCTAGGCAGCCAGACTTTGACAGCTTCTAGTTTTTTGGCCATTGCTCGTGCTACGTGCGTCGTAGAGAGCTGGCAAAGCCACCATTTGATAGAGAATTTAATGGTAAATAAAACATTTTGCGTTGATTAAGGGTCTAGGGCCCACCGTTTTTTAGTTATAAGCGCTCAAAGTTGAAAGTTTGCCAAAAATTGGCGCCATCGCTCAGGCATGTACCTCACCCTAGAGTATTTACACAGCAACCGTGCGCCTATCATAGTTGACTGCTAAAAATAAACTACAATATCTGCTGTATTTGATGCACAAAAAGTTGACTGCCAGAGTTGCGATCACATATCATAATGAGGCTATAAATAAAATGCTACTTTTGCGATGAAAAAAAATCAAATTTTCACACTGCTTAATCAAGCATAGGTTCTGTTGTGTGGCAGCCGGACTACAATTGGGCAACTAAATTCAAAGATTTGCTATTTGGGAAAAAAACAGTTAGAAGATCAGTTGACTAGAATAAGCTAGCCAAGCTTTATAGCCCCAAACTGGGCATCCACCACGTGGGGTACCTGAGGTTCACAGTGCGCATCAAAGGATTATTATAGTTAAGTCATGGAAAATTTGACTTTATGCTATTACTTTGAACTCTAATTTTAATTTATTAACCTTTATTTAACAAGTAAAGTTAGGTACTACCTACTAGGTAGTAGAAGTATTAGAAAGTATTTTCCAAGCCGTAGCAGTATTTCCAGAAAGTAAGTCCGAGTATTTTGAGGCGTGCACATACATGCTTAACTTGTTTATATTTTTTTGTGTGAATATTATTTACTAGACAATTATTGAACTCATAATTATGAATAAATTCGATAACAATTTTTTGACTCAGGTACCTCATATGTTATGTTAGCTACGCCTGGCTCAAGAATGCGCAAAACATGCAGCACGTTTTTAAAATACATTTTGTTCAGCCTGCAACATTTAAAAAATATGAGACCACCGATTTCAATTTAAACTTTCAATTTTTTTAGATTGCCGCGCGCTATTTCCCCCGCTTTGGAACAGAATCACCGGATAACGGATTTTCGGCGGAGGAAAATTATAGACGCGATGTAGCTGCCTTTTTCTCCCACGCCATTCAAGAAACTGGTGAAAACGACGGGTCGATTTACAAAAGCATGAAAGACGCCAAAAAAGGACACGCCTGCTTTTATCGAGGCGGATTTTACAACTGGTTTGAGGGTAAGGGTCGAATCATGCTTCAGTATGGCTTACTGGTAACCAATAAAGTTAGCAAACTGACAAAGTACGTTTTGTCCGTTTTTTCGTTTTGTACTTCTTAGAGCAAAGGGAAATGGAACAAACACAAGGCTGTGTGGCCATTCGGGTGAAGAGAAAAGAGAATTATACTTTTTGAGCAGTATGTCTAAAAGTTTTAAGTCCGGGTCCAGACCCCGGATGAAAGAGAATTTCCACAGTTTCATTTTTCCCCAAATACGGATTTACTGAACTTAACGGACACACGGTTAAAAGAATAAAAGTATAAAATACATAACCATCCGTTCTGCCGTTGACATTGCCCGTAGGGCCGTTATGGCAGAATGTTTTTATCAAGCGAGATTTAAGGACGTTTGCGATCTGTTCTCGCAAACTTTTTTCCCACAACGTCATTAATTCTTTTTCTATTTTCAGGTGGTCCAACGTCGTCGTTTTTGCCTCCGGACACCCCCGGTCACGATCCCAAGGACGGTGACAAATGTCGTAACAATGGTCGATACTGTCAGCACGATATACAGTCTGATTTACTGTACAAGTGTAACGATGAGAAAGAGGGGGAATTCTACAAGGGATGCTACTTTGGGCGAGGGGCTATTCAGATCTCCTACAACTACAACTATGGACTGTTCCAACAGTTTCTGGATGAAAATGGAATTGAGGTTGGATTAGTGGTTTGATAATGTAAAGTTTTTTTGAAAGT
The DNA here is from genome assembly GCA_030248245.1 of Trissonchulus sp. WLG1_4. Taxonomy (NCBI): domain Eukaryota; kingdom Metazoa; phylum Nematoda; class Enoplea; order Enoplida; family Ironidae; genus Trissonchulus; species Trissonchulus sp. WLG1_4. The sequence goes on along the minus strand of JASANF010015543.1, from coordinate 10,416 downwards.
GTGTATTTCGAAGTTTAAAAATTTAACGCTTTTCCATATTAACATCAAATGGCGCAAATTTGCATACGAAATTTTTAATAAATCTACTAAAAAATGGAAGCCCCCGGTGAGGATCGAACTCACGACCCCTGGTTTACGAGACCAGTGCTCTACCACTGAGCTACGGAGGCGACCCGACATGCTTTTCCTGTGACATGTATTTGTTTATGCTTTGTCAGTGGAGTTTAGAACATATTGTAATAATACGCATCTATATATGCGACAGACATTCTATACGCAGAAACAAATTTTCTGAATTTACCAAGGGTGTTTTGTTTCGTTAAATCCATGCCGATTCGAAAACGTGATTCTTCTGATCATGTTAACGGAATCTTTCAAAATTGGTTCATGGTTAAACAGTAACCACCTTTTATGAATCCCAGCAAATATGTCTGATCAATTAGAAACAAAAAAGAGCAAAACAATTAGAGCAAAAAAAGAAAAAAAATAAATACCTATCAAAGAAACTAAGAGCTCAGTTTTATGGTTTGAGTGCATTACCACGCGACAAGAATGACTCTATAGTCCATACCTACTGAAACGACAAGTGTTTTTATTTGCAAACCAGATTTTTTTACTGATAAAAGACAGTTTATTTCAAATTTAGGCAGACATTTTGAAAAATCCCAACCTGATTATGACAAAAATGGACCCTCCTCTGTCAATCATGGCTTCAATGTGGTTCTACATGACGCCACAACCCCCCAAACCAGCAATGCATGATATCGTTATCGGGAATTGGAATTCGGGCCCGAAGAATAAAGAAGCAGGTACAATGATTCAGTTTGAACTATTAACTGAACCTTCGATATTTAATATTGGGGCACAATTTTATGTTTCTTTTTACCTACTTTAGCAAAGCATACATAAGTAGATATTACATACTAAAGTCTGACAAAAAATAATTGCACCACTTGAGAAAACAGAACATTGTGGTTTTGTTACGAAAAGAATATATTTCGACTATCAAGAGTACAGCAAGCAAGTATGTAGTCGCAGAAGTCATGCCACTAAAATAACTAAGTGGTGCATCCATTTTTTGTCAGACTTTAGTAACTTAAATTGGTTTTGCTTCGTAAATTAAATTAGTAAACTGATACAGATTACTGGTAAATAAATAGGTACCTACATAAGTATAAATTTTGAAGATTATTTCAACTTCATCTAAAAATTATAATTTGGTATTTAAAAAACAGAAAGCCCCCGTTGAGGATCGAACTCACGACCCCTGGTTTACGAGACTAGTGCTGTACCACTGAGCTACGGAGGCTCTTAATATTTTAGGTTATAGCGGTGCTTTATTTGGGCCAATATTCTAGGTTATAGCGGTGCTTTATTTGGGCCAACCAGTTTGATTATCAACAACGAATGCGGTGGAGAAGATCTGGATATTTTGGGCGGGCCGGGTGAAAGTCGCCGGATCAAGGCGTTCAAATGGTTTACCGAATATTTCGGTGTCCCCGCTCTCGGCAAAGGACAGGATGAAAAAACATTGTCCTGCAAAAACATGCCCGTCAAATTGAGCGCTATCAAACAAAACCTGTCCTACGGGCCTGACTGGGGAGCCACCTGGAAGGATGAACCTTGTCAGTGTGTGCCGCATTCTTATCCGGGTTGGTCATGAGTTTTTTCGGTTCATTCATACATGTAGAAAAAGGTTTTGTCGCTTTGTCCATTTGTCCTCAAGGTCCAGTTCGTACTTGTCCTTATCCTTTTCCCCGATGATTTGTCCCTGTGAAACTTTGAGCTTAATACCTATTAGGAAATATGCACATTGGCTAAGTAAAGCATTGGTTTAGCTGTGTGTGCAATAGGGTTAAATATTACATACCAAATATATACAATTCCAAAAAACCCAAAAAACCGTTAACTAGATTAAAATAGGTAGTCAAACTTTAGAGGCCTAGATTTGTTAGTTCCTCATGTTGTATCCAATATGATCCTCTGAGCATGAAAGGGTTAACTGACAGCATGTTGTTGCAGACCGAATCCCATACTTCGAGAAAGGATTTTACCCTCAATATTGGCAGGACCAAAATGCGAAAAATAAAAAACGATGCGAAGATATGCTTTACGCCCACCCAGAGTTTTTCAACGTCGGTCGCGATCAGGCTTGTTTGAACCACAAACAGGGGTCCGGAGGTACTATTTTTGATAATTTTCTTAGGTTTGATCATTTTGTTTTTTCATTGGAAAGTAAATTATGAGTTTGTGATTGGCTTGCAATCAGCGCACTGTGGCGCTCAGGGGAACCGACTTTGGCGCTTAATTTTTTTCAGCGACATTTTTGACCATAATGCCTTGAAGAAAAGTTGTTCAGAATAAAAAGTGCTTTCATTTGATGTGCATATTGTGATAAAAAAATTTTTTAAAGATTTTTGGACAAATTTGAAGCCGTAGCATAAAAAATTTTGTTTCCATATAAAATGATTACTCATATCACTAAAATATGCGGTTTCTTTGCTTTAAATTGATGTATTAAACACAAAAATACGTTGAAGCTTTGCTGAGTTATTCAGCCGTGAAAATAGCAAATAAAAAATAAAAACCTAAAAAGATGATAAATCTTCGAAAATGTCAAATTTTAGATTTAATTTCTTAAAAAACTTAGTATGGCTTTTGGCAACTTTTTCTACGCAAATTTGCAGTCCTAGGAAAGGTCTAATTTTTGAAAAAGTGAAACGCGTGGGCAAACCTTAAATTTTTGCGTAGCGAAATCGACGACTTTTTTTGGACCTGGGTCCCAGCTGCCGATTGCGATCGAGTTGAAAATTTGCACAATGAAAGAAAGAATGTAAATGCAGACGTGAAACTTTTTCGATTTTCAATTTTTGCCTCGCAGCACTTTTTGTAGTCGCTCAAACACAGCTGTTTTTTAAAAAAATCAATTTTTTGCAAAATCAAAAATAGAAATGAAAAATCGAAGATTAATCACGTCTAGATTTTTAAAAGATCTTTCTATTGATACCAAGATTGTCAAAATCGGTTGAAGTTTCGCTGAGCTAGGTCAAAAACAAAATTAGTGTGAATAGGAAATTCGACATGGTCATAAAATTTGACACATTTACATTAAAGTGCTGAACTGTATTCTAAATAGGTTTTTTGATGTCTCTTTGATGTACAATTAAAGTGGTACTGTTATTTATTGCATGAGCTGAGCGCCGAACATGAGTTTTGGTGCTGAGCGCCACCTTAAAACTACATAGTTACATACTTAAACTCCAATTTGTTGAATTCAAATCAGGGGGTCGTTTCAGAAGCTTTACATAAGTGTTATGGGTCCCATAAAGTCTTACATATCGTTATAGGTGTTTCAGAAGCTTTACATAACTTCTGGATCACCTCATGTTCTCTCAGAAATTTATGGGTAGCCTGATAATTACTACATAAATTTATGTAATGACTTCAGGCTACTCATAAAATGCTAAATGTGGGTGCCTAGTTTTCTCATAAATTTAGGAGAACGTGGGGGCACCCATAACTCAACTTTTGAGCTCAATAATTGGTGCAAACCTAAAAAAAAGTATAAAAACTGGTTCGCTGGGTAGAGCATAAAGTGGCATAGTTAAGGGAATGAATGTATTTTTTAAAACTTTATTGAACTTTTCTGAAAAATCTGATTTTAAGATTTTACTATTTTGAATACCTATTCATTATTTTTGAATTTGAGATTTTAAACGAGCGCGCCCTCAGTACGAAAATCAAAGCTGCGATCTTGCTGCTAGGCATCTAATTGAGCGAGCGCGTGTGCGTGCACATTTCATGCGGTTTTCAGCGAGAGCATTGTAATTTTATGTGAGAACTTTATGGGAGAACTTATGGGAAGGTTATGTGAAGACTTCTGAAACACTTTATGTACCACTCGTAACCTTCGCATAAGTTCTCCCATAAATTCAATTTATGTAAGACTTTATGTAATGACTTATGTAAAGCTTCTGAAACTACCCCCAGGTCAACATCCTTAGGTTGTGTGAAGTCAGATAGGCCCTCCTAGAGTACTTAAAGAGATTTACTGATCATCGTCGGTCCAGTAGCTCAAATGGTTAGAGCGCTGGTCTGCAGATTCAGAAATGGGTGGTTCCCATCAAAATCATCAGAATCCCCCCTGGGTCATTCTGATGATGTTGCTGTCTTTCTTTCGGTAAGAATGTGTTATGACTACTGACTGTAGTTAACAAAACCTTGCGGGTGGGCCCTTCCAAGACTACTTTTCATTGCTCGGTCATTTCTGTTTCAGGTGCAGGCGGTAACAGTGGCGGCAGTGAAGCAGGGACTGATAAAGGCGGAAACACGGATGGTAATTCCGGTTCCGGTTCCAGTGGCAATTCCGGTTCCGGTGGGAACACCGGTTCGGGTTGCGGACCGGAATTTTCCGAAAGTCCCGAGGATCCCACAAAATACGTCTGGTGCGCCGGGGGTAGAAAATATACCATGAACTGTCCAGCCGGCACAACTTATAGCGCCGACAGCCCCCCTTGCGCTTAAAGGCCTGGTTAAATGTTCAAGTTTTAACTTAAATCTGACCAAAAAATGTTGAACACTGAAAAAAACAGTTATTGTTGAATTGTTAAAAAACAGTTATATATAAAATCACAGGCGTGATTTTAGTAATTCCTTGCTGTACTTCTTGATAGCGGAAATATATTCTTTTCATAACGAAATCACATGTTCTGTTTTGTTTCTGTGTCCAAAACTTTTTGGCCAGACTTTTTAGTTCGGTGTTTCTTTTTGCCTATTAATCGTTTCTGTGTCGTCACCAAAGATTGTAAATACATACATAAAAAAACCAAACTGTCGATTAATTATTCGTTTTAACCTAAACTTGTTAATTAAATTTAACAACAAAATTTTGTTACATTGCTGTTTTGCTTGTCTATAACGGCGGTTGTCCGTCCGTACCCGCAATTATATTTATATATTGTGAGTTTTGGCGCGTAAGCTAGGCAACAAAAACCAGTTTTGCGAAGAATTCTCAATTTTGCTCACATGCTTATGGCGAATGTCTTCTGACTAAGAAGAATAGTAATGAGCGAAGTATCAGATCGGCATGGACACGTTTAGAAAAATCTATAATGTATAAATGGTTAGGATAACGCTCCCATTTATAGTTTACAGATGAGAAAACTATGTAGTTTGAACGTTTGAATGCGAGAAAACTCGTTAGCCCGTTTGAACGCGTTCTTTGGTTGTAAACATTTTTTGACCGTTTAAACGTTTATACCTAAATTTAAACACGTACCTATGCGTTTAAACGGTTCAAAACGTTTAAACGTGCCCATGCTTTGTTGTATTCGGTCGTATATCCACTCAGCTAGAAAAAAAACACCAACATCAATTAATGTGTTCATAGAAGGTGTGACTTTTTTCTATATTTTTCTAGCTGAACATAGTATATATATATATATATATATATATATATATATATATATATATATATATATATATATGTAGCGCGCGTACATATATATATATACATATATATATACATATATACATATATACCCCCGATGAGAGGAACCCTTTTTTGACCCTGCCGTAGCGTGGTCTAGTTCAAAACGAGAAGAGGTGAATCTGGGCACCACCCTGTCTCGACACCTTATGGCATACACTCACACACCTTGTAGTAGGATCCCTTTTTTTGGACTATCCCGTAGCGTGGTCTCGTTTCAAACAAAGGTGAATCTGGGCCCCCCTGCTCGCCCCTATGGGCAAACATATATACTCCCCCTATTAGTTAGATCCCTTTTTTTGACTATCCCGTAGCGTGTCTAGTTTCACAGGGAGGTGATCTGGGCCCCCTGTACTCGACACCTTATGGCAAACATATATATATATATATATATATATATATATATATATATATATATATATATATATATATATATATATATATATATATATATATATATATATATATATATATATATATATATACTATTACCAGAACAGAAATAGACCTAGGTATAGAACAAACACTACATACATACTTTTACTGACGAAAATTTACATTTAATATAGATATAGTTCAATTAAAATATAACCGGTAGGGCAAAAATTTGGCAAAACGCACCAAATTAGTGCAAAACATTGTCAGAAAGAATGTAAACTGTAATGTAAATATAAAATATATTTGAAAATAACAGCTATAATAAAAGCTATAATTCAAAAGTAAACACTCTTAACCCTTTCTTGCACAAAGGTTCTAAATCGTATGATAAGTCCACCCCTTGGCTGGGTTTTGATCCGTCACCACAGACGGAGCCTGCGTCACAGGGACAGCTTTGTGGCAGGACTGTCACGCCTAGCCACTTGGCCACCGGCTCGCTTCACTCGGAAACCGAAGGCACCATCGTGAAGTAAAAGGTTCTGTGAAACATCAGGCCGACAGGTTTCACTTGTGTCTTTTTATCATGATGTATGTTATATAGGTAAGGGCTATGCTAGTCTCATTTTACAGATGTATGTACATAATTACTTACGTCAGTATTTTTAATAATTTATAGTACAATATATACGCAATACTGAAAAAATTTGGCCTAAAAATTCTACTAACAGTATACACAGTATATCATTAAACTGAAATATGTCAGTAACTCTGTAGGTACCATTAAGCACAAAACACAGAAATTTTTTGCATTATCGTCCTATTTATGTATGTAGTTGTTTGTTACTTAACGTATCTTGATTGTATAATTGAAAGCAAAAACAGAATAATTTCAAAACATTTTCTAATATTAAAAATTCGGCGATAAGAAATTCATTCATTCATTCATTTTCATTCATTAAGACAGCTTTACGTGTCATGCGATTTAGTTAGAGCCACATAAAAAAAACATCGCTGCAAAAAACTATAGGTATAATATACAGACTAAACGCTGGCTTACATGACCAGTAAAAAATACAAACCATATACAAACCATAACATAAACTTGCACACAAGTAAATAATCCACAACACAAGTGTTATACTTTGTAACTTGTAATGTAACTGTAAGGCTCGATTCATACTTACAGCCGTATGCCCGTTCAGTCTGCAGAATGACGTCATTAGCAGTGTAGTGCAGTGAAGCAGCTAGCGCCTGTGACGTCATTATTCCGTCATTTTGTCGGCTGGACGGACATACGGCTGTAAGTATGAACGACCCTAAAAGTATTAACAGAAACACAACAAAGACAACACACATTTGTAAATTCAAAAACAGATGACAATAAATGCAGGTTTTACAAAGACAGCGGAAATTCAGTGCAGTATGGCAAGTACAGTCAGTCAGTACTTGAAGTACTTAAACTACAGTCAGTCAATTTCAGATAAAAATTTTGAAAAAAATTATAAAGTAAATGATTTAATTATTTAAATGTAATTATTACAACCAAACACAAAATTAATAGATATGCACTTACAATGAACCTTGTACGTTAACGCATACAGAAACAATGAACAAATTGTGAAAAATTCATATGTAAGCCATGACCGACAAATATATAATATTTACCTTATGTTAACTTTTAAGCCTGGTTCATTTCATACTACATACTTGTGGTTAAGAACTTAAGACAGGGGCAAGGGCAATTTTCGGTCAGCTGTTGGGAAACGTCGACAAAATAATTTAGTCTAATTCTTAGCGGACTAACTGATGTTTCTTCGAGCAACAAACTGGCTTACTTGTCCGGTAACTTTACAAGCATACGGACGAGTATGAACCGGGTTTCAGGCAGACACAATCACAAACTGACATATAATAGTGACAGTGACATATAATGCCGACTAGTGTAAATAATAGCAACATAAAGTAACACAGTGGGAGTTTAGAACACGGACACAGAACAGATAAAGAGCACCCGTCTTAGAAACGTGACCTATTTAGCTTGACTTTACTTTTCCAAAAGCACGGACTGTATATAATACGTACGAGCTAATAAGATCATCAAGAGTACAAATTTGCGTCTCACTCTCTATAGAAGAAGAGTGAGACACTCTCAAGCCTGCCTGTGTACTAGCACAGGCAGATGCGCTGGTCGTTTTCAGGCCACATGTTGCATTGTCTGTAACATGTGGCTGGCCAATCAGCGCGTAGATTCTCTGCGTAACACCCTTTTGTATATAATCGCTGATGCGTTGATAAGCATTAAGATAGGGATAAAAGGTTAATATGTAACTCATTATTTTTCATAGTCTGCTTGCAAAAACAACTGATTAAGTTTGCAAATGCCTTTTGGAATATTTTGACAAACTTTCGGCGAAATTGATTGAGAAACTTTCGAGATATAAACTTTTTAAATTGCTTAAAACTTTCTCAAACAATTTCGCTGAAAGTTTGCCAAAATATCCCCAAAGGTATTTGCAAACCTTTTCTAATGTTTCCGCATCTAAATTATATATTAAAATTGAGTTATTAACCTTGTATCCCTATTTTAATGTTTATCATCAGGGCCCAATTTATCGAAACAACAAATGTTCGTCGTTGAAAATGTTCGTCGTTGAAAAAGCAAATGTTCGTCGTTGAAAAACAAATGTTCGTCGTTGAAAAACAAATGTTCGTCGTTGAAAAACAAATGTTCGTCGTTGAAAGTTCGTCGTTGAAATTGTTCGTCGGTGAAAAATTTTTCAACGATGAGCTTTGGTTTTTTAGAACATTATTATGTTCTAAAAGACAAAAGCTCGTCGTTGAAAAAATTTTCAACGACGAACATTTGTTTTTCAACGACGAACATTTGCTTTTTCAACGACGAACATTTGTTTTTCAACGACGAACATTAATTGTTTTTCAACGACGAACATTTGTTTTTCAACGACGAACATTTGTCCTATAATTACGTGTTATGTTCGCCGTTGAAAATGTTTCGATCAATCCAAAATTTTCAACGACGAACATTTTCAACGACGAACATTTTCAATGACGAACATCTTGCTTCGATAAATCGGGCCCAGATCAGCGAATATATACTAAAGTGTGTTACGCAGAGAATCTAAGCGCTGATTAGCCAGCCACATGTTGCACAAAATGTCAACATGTGGCCTGAAAACGACGAGCGCATCTGCCTGCGCTAGAACACAGGCCTGGAGAGTGTCTCACTCTTCTTCTATATAGAGTGATACGCTATTATTTACGCTTGATATCATGTTGCTTTTGGTATTCAAGATGTATGTTTATGTTCACATATGCACAAGCACATCAAATATATAAATCATGTATGTAAATTACAAATAAAGATCCAACTTATAAACCCGTGTTAGGAATCATCATAATTGTAAAAAAATTACTTACAGCACTACAAAAGCTTGAAAAACACATTACACAAAGACATATTACAGTTCCTTCTTACTTATATACCTCCAGTTTGATGTATGCAATGTCTATGTAGCCCTTGTTCATAAAAGTACTTTTCAAACTTAAAAGCAGAAGTGAATTCTTGTTAAACTGATATTCCTACAAAAGTTCTTTAAAAGCTAAAAAGTAACTCCATGAGGATCAGGGGTCTCGGAACTCGATATGTAGTCACAGAATTATTGTAGTTCAGCTAAAAATATCAAAATCATCGAATCATGCTGAAACTGAGTCAGAAAACATGATGGCTGGGATTTACAGAATTGATTGATTCACACTCTGTCTAAAGTTTTTTCACTCAAATAGAACATCGTAATGAAATATGAAAAATGTGCATTTTATGTGATGATAAGCTACTAGCTCGTGGATTCAACTCATATTTCCAAATAGGTTGTTGCCCAAGGTGCCAGCTATTTTGGTGACAGCCTCCATGGGACTTCCGACAATATAGACCTTTTCTCCGCTGCCCGTATTGAACGCTTTTGAGGCTTCAGAAATGGAGCCTAGAAGCGCCAGCTGAGAGCCAAGTTTGCGCTTCCTCTGGCATCTAAGGGGGATTTCGTCCCAGAGCGATGATTCGTTCTTTCTCGGCGACCGCTTCGGCCTCCGTGATAGCAGTGGCTTTACCGATTTTCGCTGCTTCGTACATGTTGTTGGCTTCGCCCAGACGTCGAATTTTATCCGTTCGCATTTCCTCCTCGCACACTTGTCGCTGAGTTTCTGCAAAAACCAGCGCTGTATTTCGGTCGATTTTCGCCTTAGCCTGTCGATCTAGTTGTTCCTGCACTTCTGGCATCGGTAGCGCATCGTTGATGGTTAAATTTTGATCCACCGTAACGCCATACTCATCCAAATCGTGATTGAGGATTTTCACCAAATTAGTCGCCCGGTCATTCAGAAAATCTTGGATGGCGAAATTCATCGTAACCAGGCTGAATTCATTGCTGTCCGGTTCCTTCACATCCGGAGTGACGCTTTTAGCTTGTGCGAATCGGTTCGTGATGAACTCTTCGTCAGTTAGCGAAACTCTTCCGATAGCTTCCGACAAACAG
>JASANF010015542.1:0-13330 GCA_030248245.1 Trissonchulus sp. WLG1_4 | reverse complement strand
TTTTTACGCGGCGGCCTCAGCCGCCGCGTATATACTATAATGCAGTAACACAGTTTAGCACGTATTCGCTGCTCACTGTGTATACTGCACGGTAAAAATTTGTAGTTCCTGAAAGTACACTGAATGTGTGTGCGTGTGTCTTTGTGGTGCGTGCTATTATACGAGTTCTGCGTTAAAAGTATATTGAATACATAGGTACATATTGGTGATCACGCTCGGATATTCTCTCATTGTCACATACGCGCGCATATACACTACACACAAATCACAACGCGCGCGCACACACGCGCAGTGCGCACGTAGATCCAACGGTTCAAGTGTAGGTTTCTGTCAATACTCAATAGTGTTTGCAAATTTACATGCAGTGGCAGTAATATGACAGAACCTGTTACGACAGTGTTTCCAAGTTTGCTAATCAGCGCGTCTGAACTTGAAAATTTTGAACCCTAGAAATTACATGGAGACCATGCATTCCAACTTCCTAGACTATGGATGCTGTTTGGCAGACACTGACTTAGAACGCACGATGCGATTCGTAACTCGCATTGTTTGTTTGCATTCGAATTTTTGAACGGTCTTGAAGCCTATTTCACACGGTGGGGACAACGGGTGGGTTGCCACATTGGGCGCATGTGGCATCGTATGACAATTCATGGGGCGCCACACGTGGAGAAAATTAAAATCGTTTGCCATGCATTTTTTCACGTGGCACTGCATACGACAGCTAATGCATGACTACCTACGTGACTTTATATAATTGCTTGAGGGACGATAGGGCTTGAACTTAAAACGTTAATTATTTCACATTTGATTAGTCTGTCAAGGCTTATAAAGTACATAGCTCATGAATTTTATCTAATTAAGATACAAAATGTAAATGATTGTTAACTTAGTACTTTGATCGCTTGCGTCCTGTGTGGTCCCGTATAGTGGTGCGGGGAAAAACCTTACGCGTTTTGCGGGGAAAAAACCCTAGTGCTTCCTGTCCGAACCTTACGACATAAAATCTTTTTGCGTATGCAGGTGGAAAGCGCATCCCAAACTGACTTACCGCACCAATTTTTTTGCAGTTTTGAGGCCTGTAACATTTTTTATAAAATTTCAAAATTTTGCATGTTGAAAAATTCCAGTGACAAAATTTTCCAAATTGTTTTGTTTGGCGACAATTTTTTGCTAAACTCACCCATTGTTGCTACAAAAGTTGACTGATCTGGGGTAAGAACATGTGTAGACTTCATTGAGACCGTTTATTCGGCCGCAAAACGTCGTTTTGCGTCGTTTTGGCCCATACCCCGACACCCCTCACGAAACCTGTTTTGGTGATGTTTCACCAAAATTTGGCATTTTTTGGAATATTTAGTCTTTAGCTGCTGCGTACCACTTAAATCCAAGAATGGAAGACGTGGGCGGTGTTTGGCCACCGTTTCTAATGTAATAAGCGCAAAAATCTATTTTTAATGCATTTAAATACTAAAAAAATGCATATTTGGGCAGAAGTCATTTCTGCCAAAAAGGGTCAATTTTTGAAATTTATGGCGAGTCACATGGGTGTCGGAGAAACGGTTTTTTTAGTCCATACTGCAGCCTAAGAGTTGTACAACACGATGAAAGTGAGTTTATACTCACTGCTATGTAATAGAACAGCCGAAAAAAGTGGTAGGGTTTTTTTCCCCGCATTAGGGTTTTTTCCCGCATAGGGTTTTTTTCCCCGGAGGTTTCGAGGCTTATTACTCAGAAACGTGAGTAGTTAGAATCCATTTTATTAGTGCAACAGTTAGGCGACAAATGGCCGTTATAACAGCCGCGAGCATTAATGGATCCGATTTATGTGGAGCGCAGGAGGACCCGAAAAGGTGAAAATAGGGTTTTTTCCCCGCACCACTATAACTTACTGAAAGTTAGATGCAACCACGAAAGCTTTAAAACATTTTGGCTGCCGCGTTTTATATTCGAAGAATATTTTCGGCACTCTAAGCATGTCGTAACGAAATCGAGGTATCAAAAATTAGTTCAACTTTACTCGCAAGACGTCCTTGTTGATTTATGTGGCGTTTCGGTTGCGTAGTAGGATTAGGAGAAACGCTCGTTGTCGAAAGTAGTTGTTTTGCTCTAGCTCGAGTTACAGGACCAGCGTAATTTGCATTATTATTGTCGTTTTCGGTTAGAGGGGACACGACAGCGGGATCAGATGAAGTTGAAAATACTGGTTTAACTCTGTCTACACTAACGCGGTCGACACGGTTTCCATTTTTAATAACTACAGTCTTGCCGTCATAATTAAGTACTTTAAAAGGTCCGTAGTATGGCGCATCAAGGGTTGATTTTTTGACTTCTTTCCGCAACCTAACGTGAGTTGCAGATGCCATTGCTTTTGGGACATAGCTTGGCTTAGAATACTGCCGTGCAGGGGGTTCAAGCTGTCGCTGCTTTGTTTGCAGACTTTGATAAAAATTATCAGGAGCCTGTGGGGCACCGAACTTGTTTGCAAAAAATTGGCCGGGCAAGGTCAATTCTGTGCCGTAAATCATTTGGGCTGGTGAAACTCCATGCCCTCCAGGCGTGCAGCGCAAACCGAGAAGAATCAGTGGTAGCTGACGGGACCATTCTGGGCCTGTGCATTTTGCTCTCAAAGCCACTTTCAGTTGGCGATGAAATCTTTCAATCATTCCATTGCAAGCTGGGTGATACGCCGTCGTACGTCTACGGTCCGTGCCCAAAAATGACATTATAGATGACTATAAACAAGACTCGAACTGCGTTCCCCGATCTGTCACCAGTACTGTAGGGACCCCAAAACGACTCACCCAGCCTTTGATGAAAGCTTCAGCGACTGTAGTTGCGGCAATATCCCTGACCGGCATCACTTCTGGCCAGGACGTAAATCTGTCAATGGCAGTCACTAAGTACCGGTAAGAATTCGATTGAGACAAAGGCCCGACAATGTCGACGTGCACAGTATGGAATCTTGCCGGTGTTGGGATAGAATCAATGGGCGAGTGAATATGCCGAGACACTTTTGCTTTCTGACAACTTGTACATTGCTGAGCCCACAGTCTTACGTCCTTCTTTATTCCTGGCCAAAGAAATCTTTGCACAGCCATTCTAACCGTGGCTTTCGGCCCAGGATGAGAAACGTTGTGTACCGCCTGAAAACAGCTCCATCGTAACGATTTTGGTATATAAGGCCTGCTACCGTTAGGAGAAACATGACACCATATTTTAAAACTTCCTAATGGGACCTGCTGCATTTTCAAATTAGTTGAATGTAGAAAATTTTGAAGTTCAGTATCACTTGCTTGTGCTTTCGCTAAAACTTGGTTTCGATCATCGGAAATTGCAGCGACAGATCGAGATAAGTGTAGTGACTCGTAAAAAACTTGTAAATCTGATATACAAACTGTAAGAGTTGGGTGCGATCCAACGGGATAGTTTTGATACAGATAACCTGATGTTTGGTTGTTTAGTAAAGGCTGTGTTTGCCTGTTAACCTGATCAGAACATTTTGGCGACGAGGGTGGGATTCGAACCCACGCGGGGAAACCCCAATGGATTAGCACTCACTAACCGATACCGAGCGGCGCTATTCAACCTGCGAAAGAGAGGCACTTGCCTGTGTCTGGGCCATCGAAAGATGGCATACCTATCTTTGGGGGTTCGCTTTTACGCTGCTCACCGACCACCAAGCCCTGACCGTGCTGTTAGATACCGGATCCAAAGGCCACAGACCGATGCGTGTAGCACGCTGGAGAGCTCGCTTGATGCCCTACGACTATACTGTAAAATACAAACCAGGCATCACAAATCAGACCGCTGATTTCTTGTCGCGTTTACCGCTGCAGCATGAGCCGACGCCTGAACCGCAGGATGAAAGCTGCCTGGTTGCTCTCGTGGACCAGCTAAACAGTATGTCTTTAGACGAAATCAGAAAATCAACCAGTGAGGATCCTGTACTGAACAAAGTGTGTCAACTTGTGACAAAATGCTGGCCCAACAAGAAAAAACTTGACAAAGAACTGTGGGATTTTTACAATATCAAAGATGAACTATTTTTATTGTCTGGTTGCCTTGCCAGAGGAGATTGCAAACTTATCATTCCAGCAGCCTTACAGAAACAAGCACTGAACCTAGCACACAACGGTCATCCGGGCGCGACGAAAACAAAACAATTGTTGCGCGACTGGTACTGGTGGCCAAAGATGAATCAACAGGTTGGCGAATTAGTGTCCAACTGCTGGGCTTGTCAGGAGAGTGACAAATCGGCAAAACACATTTCGTCCGAAACTCAAAAAGTAATAGCGCCGGAAGGACCGTGGCAACGCCTGGGAATCGACATAATGGGTCCTTTTGCCACAGCCCCAACGCATGCTCGATTCATTATTGTCCTGACGGATCACTTCAGCGGTTGGGTAGAAGCAGCTGCATGTGGAACAGTAACATCAACTGCTGTTATCACATTCTTAGAAGCCGCTTTTTCAAGATTTGGTCTACCGGTTGAGCTTGTGTCTGATAATGGCCCACAGTTCCGTAGTAGCCAGTTCTCTGCCTTTTTAGACAAAAAAAGTATCAAGCACAAGTTTACTGCCTTATACAACCCACAAGCCAACGGAAAAGTTGAAAGGATGAATCGAATAATTAAGGAACGACTTCAAACTGTCACTTTAGAGGGAGTGGAATGGAAGTCAGCACTAACAAAAGTTTTGTCAACGATTCGAGTAACGCCCCTAGCCGATGGGAAAAGTCCTGCTGACCACCTTTTTAAATGGAAAGTTCTAACAACACTCAACAGTGCTGCTTGTGAAGCTAAACGGTGTGTTAGTGATTTGGACAAAGAACGAAAGCCAGAGGGGAACCCAAAAGAAAAGAAAACTACAAATTTTCCTGGGACACGCAATTTGCAGATTGAAGTTGGTGACTATGTCCGCTGTAAAAAACCAAATACAAAGAAAGGCTGTCTGAGCTATGGCCAATCAAAAAGAGTAGTTGAAATGAAAGGAAAGCATAGCTTCAAACTAGATGATGATACCATCTGGAATGCCAGAAAGTTACGCAAGAGCGGATGTTCTAAGGTCCAAAATACAACTGACGGATTAGATTTACAGTTCTATCCACCTCAAGATGATTTTGGGAATCAACCACAGATACAGCCTCCTGTGGTCGCAGAACAGCCATCCGGCTCAGCTCGTAGGTCAACCCGCCAACGACAGGCGCCGAGTCGCTATGATCCTCGCACGAACACTTACAGAAGAAGAGTATATTTTGACAATTAGTAACCAACACTTTCAAGAGAAGGGGAAATGTAGTGACTCGTAAAAAACTTGTAAATCTGATATACAAACTGTAAGAGTTGGGTTCGATCCAACGGGATAGTTTGGATACAGATAACCTGATGTTTGGTTGTTTAGTAAAGGCTGTGTTTGCCTGTTAACCTGATCAGAACAATAAGGCATCAGCAACAATATTTTCTGCTCCGGATACGTGATTAAAAGTGCAGTCAAACTCTGAGATATAGGACAACCACCTAGACTGTTGTGGCGTCGGATTTTTCATTTGCATGCATTGCAGTAACGGCTTGTGATCTGTCCGAATGAGGAACGACATTCCTATCAACCATGAAAAATGTTTCAAACTCAGGTAAACTGCAAGGAGTTCTCGATCAAAAGTAGACTTTTTTGCTCGTGAGGTGTTAATTTTCGAGAGAAAATCGCCAAGGGCTCGACCACATCGCCTAATAGCTGCTGCAAAGTATAACCAACAGCGACTTCTGATACATCTGTCGTCAGAATAAGTTTAGCGTCAGGCGAAGGAAAAGCAAGAGTGACACTGTCTGATATAGCCTGCTTCAGCTGCATAAAAGCTGTCTCCGCTGAGCTTGGCCATGGTAGAGTGCTGTTCTTACTATTGCAATTTTGAGTTAAATCTGTCAAAGGACTTGCAATTTTTGAAAAATTAGGCACAAATCTGTGATAAAAGCCTGACATGCCGAAAAAACGACGCAAAGCCTGAAGCGTGGTTGGTCGTTGAAATTTGGAAATGGCGTCCACTTTACTTGCTGTTGGCCTTATGCCTTTTTCTGAAAGCTGCATCCCTAGAAATTGAACAAATTGAACAGAAGATAGAAAAAATTCACACTTGACAGGTTTTACACGCAGTCCAAACTCTTCTAATCTGGTTAACACTATTTGTAAATGTTGAAAATGATTCGCAACTGAATCGCTTGCAACAAGAATGTCATCAATATAACCAATAGCAAAATTTAAGTCTCTAAGAACTGTGTCAATTAGACGTTGAAATGTTTGCGCGGCATTTCGCAAGCCAAAGGGCATACGTTTGAAAGCAAACAAACCAAACGGTGTGGTTATTGCCGTTTTTTTGACATCATTTGCTGCCACTGGAATTTGATAAAAAGCTTTGACTAAATCAAGCTTAGAAAATACCTTGCAGCCACGCAATCCATTGACAACATCTGCGACATTGGGCATGGGGTACCGATCTGGAAGGGTCTGGGAATTCAGTGATCTGTAATCCCCGCAAGGACGCATGTTTCCATCTGGTTTCGTGACTATGTGTAGTTGTGTGGCATAGGGCGACTCTATTCGTTCCACAATACCTTGGTCTTGTAATTCTTTAAATTCTTTCTTGACTGCCTCAAGCTTGTTACCAAATAATCGGCGAGGACGCGCAAAACATGGTGGTTTGTCAGTAACTATGCAGTGCTCGATACTGTGTTTTATAGGGTCGCGCGCCGAAGGAGGTATAGCCAAACCTCGAAAACGATGCATGAGGCGCGAAAAACGAAGTTGATCCTCATGGCATAAATTAGTGGGGGCGCGAGATGAAATATTCAAGCAGCGAGAGTGCGGAGGAGTTACAGCAGCAGAGCTTTGACGTTTGTCGAGCGGGCTTTCTTTGACAGTCAATGTTTTGGCTCCGCAGTCAACCATCAAGTTAAAATGTTCAAGAAAATCTGTCCCCAAAAATGGCTGGTTAACGTCCGCAACCACGAAAGCCCAGTTAAAACGTTTGTTTAGATTTATTAGTTCAAATTCGAGTTCGTAAGAGCCGTGAACATCAATTTTAGATCCGTTAGCAGCAGTAAGATTAACAGTACGTTTTGATAAAGAGTTTTTGCAAAACGACTTTGGTAGTACACTTACATCGCTACCTGTGTCTATCATAAACTGTCCGACAGGGTGAGCGGCAACATAAACAGCGTTTACTCCGTCGCGAGCCGCGACCGCATCGGAGCTCTGCCGTTTCCCTGAGAGCTGTCCCAGTCGCAAGGGGGAACACAATTACGAGCCTCGTCGCCAAATTTTGTATGGTAGAAGCAAAATTTGTTGGTTCCGTAGATACGCGGACGAGAGTTTCGACTGTTCCCTCGACTTGTTCTAGGAGAACGAAACCTGGGACGGGGCATATAGGTCACAGCCATGGCATTAACGGTAGCTGCCAGTTGGGCCATTTGATCAGAAAGTATTTTTTGTGATTGCTGAAGCATGTAGTTTGATTCACGCAAAAACTCAACGTCTGACTTGGAAGCAATAGAAAATGTTTCTGATTTTGAGGTGCCCGACACATCCAGCATTTTATCTGCAGCTTCTGCCAATTTGTCTAGTGAAAGCTCTGAAAGCGACGACAATACTATGCGAATAGACTCTGGGAGCATTTCCAGAAAACGCAGTCTCACAACCTGATCGTTTCCTGGAGCTAGGCGTTGTAGTTGACGTAAGACCACAGTGGGTTTACGGTCGCCTAAGTTTTGCTCCGCTAGCAGTTGGCGCAGACGCCTGTCGTCACTGTCTGACAGATGACCAATGATAGTTGACTTGATTTCATCGAAGCTGCTTTCGACACTAGTTCCACTCTCTATGATGATTTCAGTCGGTAATACAGCCAATAAACTATTCTTCTTTACCTGCGGACTTTGATCGTGCATCAATTGTTCTATCTGCTGGAACCAAATTCTCGGTTCTTTAGCGTAGAAGCTTGGCAGCTTACAGAGCTTGTTGCTTGTACTGGTTGGCGTTGCAATAGCGGACGCAAGAGCAAGTTCCACTGCGGACTGATTTTCCAAGGCCAAAAGTTCAATAATTTCAGCTTTAGAATTGGGTGGAGTGAAATCTGGATCATGGCGGTGAAGTAGTTCCAGGACTGTTATCAAAGTTTGTTTGTTTAGACGATTCAAGTCGGACATGTTTAAGGATCACTCCAGGGTCACCACTTGTAAGGCTGGAGTTAAAGTAGACTAATATACCAGAAGCTTTTACTGACTAACACACTTATGGCATGTTACGAAACTGTAATGTAAAACATTCGTGTATATATATAGCTCGAAGGATCGGAACGCCGTACAACGAACATTATTGCACTAACCAAAGTTGAGAAAAGCTCATTCTCCAGCTATTCTCATGTAATGTGTAAGTTATTCCTGATCTAGACCAGGAATAGCTGAAGAATAACCTGATAACTTTTAGAAAAACTTACCAATTTTCAAAATTTTAACATATTTATGTTTGTTGAGCTTATTAAATGTTTATTTAGTGTTAAAATAACAAAACTAAAAAGTTTAAAAATGCTCGCTTTGTGGTTTCGATCGCCATCAGGTTACTGACTTGACTCAAATCGACGTATTTTCGGTGAGCGGGCGAGAAACAAAACTGCACTCATCATGACAAACCTGTAGGCGGGGCTTATGTAGGCCTATTCTCGAGCTCAATTGGCTGTCTGCTAGACTGTTATTGGACAATAATGATGCAGCGCCATTTTTATTGGACAGATGGAGAATAAGTTATTCTCAAGCTATTCTCGAGAATGGTTATTCTCGAGCTATTCTCTAATGGTGCAGGGGAAAAGTTGGAGAATAAAACCTCGAGAATAACTATTCTGGAATAGCTCGAAAATAAGAATAGCTTGAGAATAAGTTGGTGCCATCGGCCGTAAGGTATCTAGAAGAATTAAAACAGCACAAGTATACATCGGTACTAGGGGTGTTTCAGTTAACTGATAACTGATAACTTTTTTTTAAAACAGTTATCAGTTAAAGTGAACTGATAACTTAACTGATTTAATTTCTCGGAGTTAACTTTAACTGAAATTATTTTCAGCCTTAACTTTAACTGATAACTTAACTGATTTAGACTCCAAAAACTGATTTAAATCAGTTAACTCATTTTATTTTCAGTTATGCGTCAAAACTGATTTTATTTTCAGTTAAGCGTCAAAACTGATTTTATTTTCAGTTAAGCGCATAACTGAAAATAAAATTTCAGGTCAGCGTGTGACTAGGTAATTGATTTGAGGAATTTCAGTTCTGCTGTGGGCATGTTACGTAAAATACTGAAGGCAAACATATCACGTACCGGACATAATGCTTCCGTTGAATGTACACGTTTCAATTTGTCGATGTATTTTAAACACAGATGGCATATATTATATTTAATGAAAGGAATATGACACCCTCTTTTCAGTTTTGTAGCGTGAGGAATATGACACCCTCTTTTCAGTTTTGTAGCGTGGTTGATACATTGCACATTGTTATGTAGCATTCAAAAATACAGACCCAAACGGGACACGTTGGGTCATCCAAAGGTTCCAGGAAAAATTATTAACCATCTGATAGTGGCAAACTTTTCTCTACGCCAACAATGTGAGATTACGTCGTTACTGTGTAAACCGATACTATGATTTTATTTGCAATATTTGCAATATTTGCTGTGGGCTGAGGGAACCCTGAGTCTCTTTAGATATTTAAAAAAAATAATAGCACGTAGCATCAATAATTGAGAACTCTTGTTGAAATCTGGTTCTGAGAATCTGAAGTGGTCGTTATTCAGCTTTTAGAAAAAATAAATATTTATGAGCAAACTTTTTCATACAGTTAGAGCGCACTAGAAATTAGCCCGGGCTGGTACCTACCTACCGAGAGGAATCAAAGCAGCACGTACATGTTAATAAAATTGATCACAACTGTTATAAATCTAACTTATAGACATTAATATAATTTAAAACTTTAAAAAACTTGAAAAAGTGAATTTTGAGTAAAAATTTTGGATTCGAACTTTTCCAAAATTATACCATGTAACTGAAATTAAAATCAGTTAAAGTTATCAGTTATCAGTTAGGTTAACTGATAACTTAACTGATTTACGGCCGATTGCACCAACTTATTCTCGAGCTATTCTTATTCTCGAGCTATTCCAGAATATTTATTCTCGAGGTTTTATTCTCCAACTTTTCCCCTGCACCATTACAGAATAGCTCGAGAATAACTATTCTCGAGAATAGCTGGAGAATAACTTATTCTTCAGCTGTCCAATAAAAATGTGGCCGCATCATTGTTATCCAATCACAGCCTAGCAGACAGCCAATTGAGCTCGAGAATAAGCCAACATCAGCCCCGCCTACAGATTCGTTGTGTGAGCAGATTTATTTCTCGTCCGCTCACCGATTCTGCGTCGACTTGGGCCCAGTCAGTAGCCTGATGGCGACGAAACCCGAATGCGAGCATTTTGAAACTTTTTTGTTTTGTTATTTTTACTCTAAATAAATAATATATAAGCTAAATAAACATGAATATGTTAAAAATATGGAAATTGGTAAGTTTTTCTAAAAGTTATAAGGTTATTCTTCAACTATTCCTGGTCTAGATCAGGAATAACTCACACATTACATGAGAATAGCTGGAGAATAAGCTATTCTGTAACTTTCGTTAGTGCAATAATGTTCGTTATTCTTCAGCTATTCCTGAGCTATTCTATAACTATTCTTGAGCTATTCTCCAACTTCGAGAATAACTATTCTCGAGCTTAAATATTGGTGCAATGAAAATTTATTTTATTCCTGAGCTATTCTCGAGCTATTCCTATTCTTGAGCTATTCTTTGTTGGTGCAATCCGGGGTTAATTTTGCTTAACTTAACTGATTTAATTTTTGCGCAAATAACTTAACTGATAACTTAACTGATTTAAAATTGTGTAACTTATTCGGTACTCGGTAGTCGGTACATTTTAATAAAACTGATCACAATTGTTATAAATCTAATTTATAGACATTAGTATAATTTAAGAACCATAAAACAGTTAAAAAAGTGGATTTTGAGTGATAATTTTTGATTCTAAATTTTTCAAAATTTTTACCATGTAACTGAAATTAAAATCAGTTAAAGTTATCAGTTATCAGTTAAGTTAACTTAACTGATTTAATTTTGCCTAACTTAACTGATAACTTAACTGATTTAAATTTTGCGCAAATAACTTAACTGATAACTTAATTGATTTAAAATTCTGTGACTTAAACATCCCTACTAGGTAGCAGGTTGTAAACACATCACAACATTACTCCAAGGTGACAATGTCGTAAAATGAGTTGAGTAAGTATGTATATACATTTTCGTTGGAAACTGGGACATAAATTATTTAATGTTCAAATAATATCATCCGTGTCTACAATTGTTTTAGCACAGCCGTTTGTATTCTACTATCGCAGATCCCTGCCACTTGAGTTTCAAAAATTGATTCAATTTGCAACTGCTGGTTCTACATGGAGTTTTTACAACAGGCTGATTGAAAAGCACCAGAGTCACAAACATAACATCAGTGAAAATCAAGTGGAAGCCCCTGAGGACCAATATTTCCACTTGGAAGATTTGATGCCGACGCTAAAGCTAGCTGCTGCGTCATGGATTTTATCTGTATCTGTGATGATTATAGAAAATGCGATTGATCTCACATTTAGAAAAGCCCATAGTAAAAATTCTAGTATCACATGAATAATAAATATTTTTGAGTGTGGCTATTGCGGATTTACAGTATTTTGATGTGCATTGCTTTATTTAAAGGGCTAGGGCTAAACTATGGGCCGAAATTTAGATTTGATTGCGTAAGTACACTCTTGTGTCCGGTTCTCAATTTGCAGAAATAACAACCAAAAATATAGTCCTATTGCAGAAATAGGTATCTAAGTTGACTGAAAAAGGGAAAAAGCGTTTGTCAAACAATAGCAAACAATAGCGCATCCCAAACAATATAACCACACTCAGACATAGCGGTTATAGCATTTGACGGCACCTTATAACAAAAATTCCGTGTCTGTGTGTGATTACACTCGACGTTTACGAAATAGTTTCTTCCATTATCATCGCTCTTGGTGCGAATTAGAGTTCACAACGGGTCGAAAGTTTATAACCCTACCCGACCCGACCCGAGATAACTTTTAACTCGACCCGACCTGACCCGACTTCTAGTAAAGCTGCCATACAGAGACTCTGTGTTTTGTTTGCATTTTTTATACATTACATATGTTTCGATCAAACTAAAGTAAATTTTGGCTAAATTTAAGTAAAAGCTCGAAAAAATTGTTTGTGATTTTATATTAAAAAAAGAAGTACGCGTGAACTCAACGACGCTAGTCCTACTAGTTTGTGGGTCCGTGTCATTTTCACTAGGCTGTGGCTATCATTCCAATTGTACTAATGGAACTGGTTTCTGGGAACAATCCACGGCAGGCACCCCTGATCCTTCCACATTATGTGGATTGGATACCGACCGTCTACCAACCCCGTATAGACTGCTGAGTACGCACGAAACGCACATGATCTTAGTCTGCTGCTCAAGAAGATTTACTGGTGTTGTAACTGTGAGGGCAGACACTAGTAGACGTTGACGTCTCCACGCAAAGAAATAGTCTTTTTCCTGCTGCGCCACAGCACAGCAGGCTTCTTTAGAATGAGGTGTCGGAAAAATAACGTGTAACTAAGTGAGTTATGTGTCTGCGTCTTTGCGTGTTGTCATCTGTGTGATTGTGCGGATATCTGTGAACCTGAGTGTGTACGCGACGTGTGTCTGTTCAGTGTTCTGATCATTGTGTAGCTGTAGTGATGTAGGTATGTATTTACGTACATAAAGAATAATGCAACAGAATTTAATTGACTGAAGCTCATTTGCATATCAAATAGACGTCTAGATGAAATTCAGTTATAACATTGGTGCAATTGAAAACAATATGCTGTTGTCTCGCCAACATTTGATTGTACAGATTATACATGTATAAATAGACATGAATTTCTCAAATAAACAAAATAATCACCTTCAGTTTTTGTTTTCACATTCTTCAGATTGTCCGAAATCGTTCACTTACTCAATTTTTTGCAATGGCATGGGCTGAAACAGCTATGATTGGGTTAATTTGCACTATGAGTTTTTGTAGACATCAATAACTTTTTTATAAACTCACTAATTTTGATACACAGTTGGTTGGTTTGGTGACTTGCAGTGATGCAGTCTCACAGATGACAACTGGTAATAACTAAATCTTTTTATTATCATGATTAAAG
>JASANF010015541.1:0-16821 GCA_030248245.1 Trissonchulus sp. WLG1_4 | reverse complement strand
TTTTATATAGTTGACTATGCCATATGCGAACCTGGTGTCGGAAAACAGCTACACCCCGTGACAAGAGATGCTTGTAAAAATTTTGTTGGCCCTTGTAAAATGAGCCATATTTTGGGTGACCGGGAAATTATCCGGAAATTTTCCTGAAAAAATTCGGACATTTTCCGGAAAAAAACCCGGAAATTATTTTGAGAATTTCCGGAAAAAACCCGAAAATTATCCCGAAAAAGCCCGGAAATTTTCCGGAAAAAACCCGGAAATTATCCGGAAAAAAACCCGGAAATTATCCGGTAAAAACCCGGAAATTATCCGGAAAAAGCCCGGAAAAAACCTGGAAATTTTCCGGAAAAAACCCGAAAATTATCCCGAAAAAGCCCGGAAATTTTCCGGAAAAAACCCGGAAATTTTCCGGAAAAAACCCGGAAATTATCCGGAAAAAACCCGGAAATTATCCGGAAAAAGTCCGGAAAAAACCTGGAGACGTATCAGAAATTTTTCGGACAAAATTTAAAACAAAAGATGGGAGTGTCATATCAGACGGTGTAATCCACAAGGAAATGTAGCATAATATACTCGTGTAGACATGCACATGCAGCATAATGCCGTTGAGTGTACATGCATAGGTTTTGATGAAAGACAATAACGAGGAATAGTAAGCCACATAGTCGCAGGGGTCTGGGGGCGGCAGCCCCCAGAAAAAAGTTTGGGAAAATTTTTGATTTTTAGGCCAAATTTAGTCCATTGGAGACTGGAGAATTCCCCCCATTCCCCCCCCCCCCTGGGTACGCCCTTGCTATACGTGTAACAGCTATATATATATACAAGCTCATTTTGGATTTGAGGCTTTCTACCTTGCATGCATGCAAATAAGACATCTAATACGCGGGAGGGGGCTCGCATAAGCCAGAAAAAAATTGCGGTTGAAACGGCTTCTTGATTTTTTTTGAAATGTGTTAAAATGCACTTATTGTATTTTTAACGCACGACACATATATATTAGCACATTTCGTTCAAAAATAATGCTAATTTTTTTGACCAGAGCGGCATCAAATATAAAATTGGAGCTCAAAACACCTAAAATTACAAACTAAGATTTTGGCATACGAGCCGCGTCGTTGTCCAGGAGAGCGTTTGTCCCGGTTCGTTGAAAAGTTTAGAAGTGATTGCCTCTACGCTTGGGGGCCTTGAATTCACAAAAACGCAAACCTTTCAAATTTTTGCCAAAAAAATAGAATTTTTTTGCAAATTTTCTAAGTCAGTCCTTGTGTTTATCTAGTTCTTCCTCAACGTATACTACATACATAGCCCTAGAAAAGCAAAACTACAGTGCTTCTTCACTAACCAGTGATTAACGAGAGAAAACATAGCCGTTTTACGACACTGAATTTTTTTCCATTTTTTTCCGATTTTCCAAAATTTTCCGGCCTTCATTTTTTTCCGGAAAAATATCAACCCTGCCGGGTACAAACCGAGACTTTTCGACTACCGAGACCGACACTGGGCTAGTCTCGGGTTTTGACCGTTCCATCCCTAGCTCAGAGCCCCAGCCGGTGCGTTCTGCTCAAGCTTTCGAGCAGAATTGAAGGCGGTGCACATGGGCCTGGCGCGAACCCCTCAATCCGAATTTGCACCAACTCTCAACCGGTGGTCAAGCTAATCCGCAGTGGTCTAACAGCAAGCTTCAGTGAACTTCTGTCTTGTGTATGGAGCTATTTCAGACAACTGTCGCACTGCCAAATAATGGTTCAGTGGGTACCGGGGCATTGCAACCTTGAGGGAAATGAAATAACTGACTCGTTGGCCAAATCCGGATGCACAGAACTCCAAGAAGTTGAACCCGTTGACTATGATACTGCTAAAGCCGTCCTAAGACGGCACGTTCAGGCGAAATGGCATAACAGCCTGAAACATCCAAGGGCTAGAGAAATATATGGAACCAGTGGACCAGTATATACCTCCGGAAAAGGAAAAAGGATTACCGAGAGGTGACCGTGTCACGTTGAGCAGACTACGGTCAGGAAAAAGTTGACTGCTGGGGAAATACAGGCACACAATAGACCCTGCAACATACCCCGGCCCCAATTGTGTGTCAAACCGGGGAGCCGGAGGGTTTGGAACACATTATCAGCCGGTGCCCTGCCTATACCCCACACCGAGTGCCTTCCCTAGGCCCGAACCCCTCCTTATCAGTACTGAGAGACTGCCCCAGTACGGTCCTGCGGTTTCTGCGGGACATCGGGATTCTTTCCCGACGAGTATAGGAGCAGCACTCCTGATCGGCCGCCGACGACGACGAGCCAGCGGTCTATCCCTAAACAATATACATGTGTACCTTGAGTGCAGCAGTCCACAAGCTTCTGCATATTTTCTGTGGTATGATCACTCGAAAACAGTATTTCCAGCATTTTTGGAAGTGAACGAAGGCCAAAATTTGAAGTTTAAAGAGCTTCACGAATTAGGAGTAAACCTAAGCGTCAGTTAAAGCCAAAATCAAAATTTAATTTGCAAAAGCTAGCCTATCCTCACTTTAGTCACCACGTTCACAAGCGATGAAAAATTCATTTCATCTCGTTACACAGTGCAATGATTACGCATAAAACTTACAGTGATGGGCGCGCAGTTGAGTTTCACATTGAACAAATACTTTTACTTATCTCGTTGCACAGTATTATGATTACGCATTAAAATTGCAACTGCATTTAACCCAAATCACACTTTGACTACTAACTTGGAACCATCTGAACCTGACAGGAAATACCCTTAGACCCGCGCCTTCGGAGTATGATCTACTAAAAAAATAGGTCCCCTATCCACGTACGCCTAATGACGACAGCCCTCGGCATCCAACTTAAAATGACTGACTTTATAAATACTTCATCGATTGTAATAATTTTACATTCAATGTGTTCAGAGAGGCAGGTTCTGCCTTGTGAGCATAACAGTTTCCACTAATTGCGCGTATTTTTGCCGAAAAACAGTTGTCACACTTTTTTGAGGGAATTTTTTGCAAAGCTGATTTTTTGGCGAATTTGACAGTTTCGAATTTTTAACATGCTTAGATGAAAAAAAGCGCCAAAAACTGACCCAAAAAACCTAAACATTCTATACGTTATTTATAAAGAAAAATTGATGAAAAACGATGGATGCTGAGGGCTGTCTTTAGACGTTCGTCCCCTATCCAGTGGCTTATTTAGGGGGGGTGGGTGTGCTGCAGTCCCACCTTTGCGGTCTGAGCACCCCCCTTAGAGGGTCGCAGGCTCGCAGCCCCCCCCCCCTGCCCTTTCCGAAAATTCGAAAGCTGACAAGTGTTTTTGATACCTCCCCAATTGACAAATTCTATATATATACCTTCAAAATTCAAAAAATCTCTAGATTTTTGTTTTCCGTTTTGTTGGTTTGATCGGCTTACCCTTTTTCTTTGTGCATGCCCACATTTCGTCAGGTCTATTAGTGTATTCAGTGATAATTAATTAATGTCTTATATGGTTATATATACTAGCAGTGGCGTAGCCAGAAAAAAATTTCGGGGGGGGGGAATGACTTTTCGATTTTTTTGAAATGAGTTAAAATGCACTTAATTGCGATTTTAACGCTAAAAACGACACATATTACCATTTTTTTCGGTCAAAAATATGCATATTTTCCACCGCTGCAGCATCGAACGTAAAATTGGAGTTCAAACCTCCGAAAATTACAAAAACGGTGGCCGGAAATGGTCCAGAAGCTAGCAAATTAGCAAATTTTCCGAAATTTTTTGACATAAAAACTGTAAAATTATATACTAAAAATGTATTTTTTGTGACAAACAGCTAAAACGATACACCAAACATTGTATTAAGCAAATACATACGGCACAACAGGGTTGGGCACCGGAAAAAAACTCCCGGAAAAAAACGGTTTTTTTCCGTTTTTTTCCTTTTTTTTCCGAGGGGTCGGAAAAAAACGGAAAAAAACTCGAAACTGATAAGTTAGTCCAGTAAAGGTTAAACTTGCACAAAATGCTTAAAATCGTTTAGAAAAATAAAAGTAAGACGTTTTTGTGACTAATGAAGGTTATTGAACTAGTTGGCAATGGGTGGAGGGAAGGGAACGATACTGAGTTCAAATTTTGATATTTGCGTAACCCTTCATGAACATGGACATACACGGTTTATTGAGAAGCTATGAAGCTATCCGTTCCTTTTCAGGGTGTGTAAGAGAATATAATGAACCGTGTCTATAATCACTGCTCTACCTAGGGTTGTATACGCTATACTGTATGTAAGCCGAACTACTATAAATACATGCTTCCTTAATAGGTAGTCGCAAGTAGTGCTAGAAAATTTCATGACAGTTATAATTTTTAATATCAAATTTTTCGTGACGTCGGACCAGCTTATTTTTTACTACTTTATCTTAAGTAACCTCGAGCGGCTGCTTCCTTTCAACAGGCCAACAAAAATTTAATATTTAAAAAAAAGATTTTACGATAAATTTAATTTAACGTTTCACTTGAATTTTTAGCATTCTCAATTAGAACGGATCTCCATTCAATCAGCGAAATTGGATCAACATTGAAACTTACGCCGATCTAATCCCCATAAGGCTATACATCTATATATTTAATGGATAAATTTTCGTATTGGTACACGTACATTTCAACAACAAATCAACATATTCAACCAGAATGCAACAGCATAAAACTTTTAGGCAATTATCCAGGGGTTTGAGTCAAGAAAGCCTTTCTTTAGACGTTATTATAACCTTTTTTTGCGAAAAGTATAATATGATATGGCGGTTTTCCCTTGTGAAAATTTTAGGGAAAAATTTTTTAAATTAATTAAGAGTCCAATTTTGAATTGCGAAGTACATTATTCAAAGGTTAAAATACCCACCCTGAATGGCAGAGTTTGAATACACTTTGCAGTTTGCAATGCCAGAACCATTCACTCTTTTGTCGACTTTAGAACCCCCCCCCCCCTAGTAAACTGATAAACTGACAGCGAACTTACCCCACCTTAGTCCTACACTCCTTCCTACCCCACCATAACTAATTAGACAAATTTTAAAACAGAAACACTTGCTATTATGGTAGTTATCGCATCTATCTAGTCCAGAAGAAGCGTAATAACCATTGGAGAGTCACCAGTGAATAATAATGAAGTTACTAAGACGCAAAATGTAAAATTACACTTCAGAACTACTTTACCATCATTTTTGGACATCGGAAAAAAACTCGGAAAAAAACCTGAAAAAAACCGGAAAAAAACCGGTTTTTTTCCGGCCATAATTTTTTTCCGGAAAAAAACCAACCCTGCGGCACAATGCAGATGTATGTACATGAGCAAGTTTTCATTTAAGATAAAAGCAAGGAACACTATGCCAAAGAGTTGCAGGGGTCTGGGGACGGCAGTTCCCAGAAAAAACAGGGAAATTTTTGATTTTTAGGCCAAATTTGGTCAATTGGAGACGTATCAGAAATTTTTTCCGGCCGGACCATAAAAACCAAAGGGGGACCCTTGTGTAAAATTTCCGTCGGAAAAAATTTCGGGGGGGGGGGGGGAATTCTCCCCATCCCCCCCATCCTGGCTACGCCCCTGTATAGTGTATACTAGTCAGATGGGGAAAAATACAATATGAGTAATTGAGTATATACATGGGCGTAACAATATATGAGCATTGTATATATACATGGGCGTAGCCAGGCCCCAGGGGGGGGGGGGGAGGTTCAGGGGGTTTGAACGCCCCCTTTAGGTGGAACTTTAAGAAATTGTCAACAAAAGGGTCCCCCCTTCGGTTTTTGTGGCTTGGCCAGAAAAAATTTCCGGAACGTCTCCTTGACCAAATTTGACCTGAAAATGAAAAATTCTTTTATGGGGGCTGCCGCTCCCAGACAGTGGCGTATTTAGGGGGGGGGGCTGGGTGGGCTGCAGCCCCCCCCCCCCTTAGCAATTTGAGCCCCCCCCTTAGAGGGTCGCAGCCCCCCCCTTTCCGAAACTTCAAAAGCTGACAAAAGTGTTTCTGATACCTCCACAATTGACAAATTCTACCTTCAAAATTAAAAAAATCTCTAAGTTTTTTCCATTCTGTTGATGTTTTTTCGGCTCAGATACCTTTTTTCTTTGTGCATGCCTATATATATGCCAGGTCTATTATCATATTCTGTGCTAATTGATTAATGTCTCACATGTTTGTATAGTTAGATAGGGTAAAAAATACAAAATTAAATACAAAGTATACTATTTTTTGCTTTGCTGCATACATGTTTGTATTTTTTTGTTTGTATTTTTTTGCATACATGATATTTTTTACGATTTTTTCACTTGTTAATTTTAATTTTTGAAGCATTATTACACCAATCTGCAGTGGCGTAGCCGCAAAAAATTTCGGGGAGGGGGGATGAGGTTTCTTTGTTTTAAAACGTTAAAAATGCATTTAATTGCTATTTTAACGCTAAAAACGACACATATTAGCAATTTTCGGCCAATTTATAGTTTCTGTATAATAAAATTAGCCACAGTCGACCATTTGGAACTTTGAATAATGATCTGCTAACGGCAAGTGTATCCGCGTCTCGTGTATCAATTTTCAACCCTAAAATTGCAACACACATCAGAAACGGTCGTTCTTGACGACGGATCAGAAAAAGCCACCTGGCAAAAGCATATTGCAACGATAAATCATCGCAAAACCCCAATTTTCGAACGCAGCCATAAAATAGCCTACGCTGGCCCATAGCACAAAAAGATTCACTCCAACTCTTATGTACGCAGCTGTACACAACGGGCTTTTACGCCAAATGGACGTGACTTTTGTTCCCCGCTCGACTATATATAACGTAGGTCATAGGCCCTTGGGCCTATTTTTTGATCCATGAGCTTAAATAATAATGTTTAATATTTTAAAATTATATATTTTTGTTTATTTTATGTCAAAAGTGCAGTTGTCAGTGCAATGTAGAAGGTTAAAACCTCAAAAAAGCTAAAACTTCAAAAAGTGTAGTTTTCATTGCAATGTCGATGGTTAAAACCTCAAAAAAGCTGAAACTTCTGGGGGCTGCCGCCCCCAGACCCCCGCATTGCTAAATGCTAGCTGTAGATCCACTACATTTCTTTATTTCATGTAAAAAGTGCAATTTTCAATGCAATTTCGATGGTTGAAATCTCAAAAAAGCTTCAACTTGTGGGGGCTGCCGCCCCCAGACCCCCGCAAAGTTAAGTGCTTGCTGCAGATTCACTATTGTAGTTTATCGATGGTTACAATTACAAAAAGGTCCAAGGGTTGCCGTCCCCGCCAGTCCCCCTTTGATCGGCGGTGGCTCACAGTTGCTCCGCACCCCCCCCCCCGGTCGCAGCCCCCCCCTTTGCGAAATCCTGGATACGCCACTGCTCCCAGACCCTTGCAACTTTGTAGCTTACCAGTCCTTGTTATCATTTTCATCAAAGCTTATCCATGCCTACACTAGTCCATTATGCTGCATTCACATGTGTAATACACTGTCTGATGTGACGTTCACATCGCCTGTGGGAAAAAATTTCGGAATCTCCAGCTGACCAAATTCGTCGTCCTAAAAATTGTAAAAGTTCTTTTTTCTAGCGGCTGCCGCCTGCACGCCCACAACCGTACAACTCTGTAGCTTACCAGTCTTCCGATCTCTGTGTTAATTGTCTTGTAGGAAAAAATTTCTAACCGAACCCAGACCCCGGCAATGTTGAGTGCTTGCTGTTGTTGTTGTTGCTTAACTGCAAGGAGAGTTTAGTTGGAGCCAGTTATTGACAAACTCATACAGCAGTGCTTGTTGTCGATCCACTAGCTACTTTTGTTTATTTCCTTTCAAAAGTGCCGTGTTCAATGCATTTTCGATAGTTAAAATCTCAAAAAAGCTGCCGCCCCCAGACCCCGCGCAATGCTGATTTTCAACTTCATTTATATACCATGAAGTTAAGATTTCAAAATTATGCAGCGAACAAACACAAAGCAGATATATACATTACGTAAGGATATGTGACATGTGTATTTCATTTTTACGACCCCCCCCCGTTGCAGTCAAGGTGCGTGCAGCCCCCCCTTTGCGAAATTCTGGATACGCCACTTCCTTTATCCCCGCAAACCAGTGGCGTTGCCAGGGGGGGGGGGTCCGGGACCCCCCTCAGCGATTTGGGCCCCAACTCGGATAAAAAATTTGGGTCGCTTAGCACCCCCTCCCCCACCCGGTCAACTTCGAAATATTTTCGGGCAAATAGGCACGTTGGCCCCGGCTCCCTCAACTTGATCCTGGCTACGCGACTGCCCCAAACTGCATTTAACTCCGCCAGACCGACCCTGATACGGAGATTAAATTTAAATGAACCAGAAAATCTATATAAATCTTCGGTGAAAACCTGCCAACTCAAAGGCCCGTATTCACATACTAAGTGTTATTCACATACTAAGGCTAAGCGTTTCCTAAGCGCTAAGCGCTTAAGTATGTTTAGCATGCTAGGTTGCTAAGTTTAAGTTTGTGAATGAACACTTAGCGCCTATAAGCGCTAAGTGTAAACACTAAGTTTAAGCTTAAGTGTTTGTACTGTGAATACGGGCCAGTGCAAAATTTGTAGCTACGACCTCAGACAATTCCCTAAAACACTTAAACTCAGAAATTTCCCCTCACCAGATTTTTTTACTTTGTGCATGTCGGTGTCGGAAATCGGAATCACGGAATGGCTGTGGCGCGCGCCATAGCAGATTCTATTTTTCGCACACAAATCTGAGTGCCATTGCCATAGCTACAATACACGCACCGTACATTCACACTTACAATTATAAAATTTTAATTAGGGTCTCGTTAAGTAGACTAAAAAATTGTTAACAATACAGAAATGACATTTTTTGTTTATTGTAGGTTCAAAACTTGAGCACTGTTTTCGAAATGAAGGAAATTCATTCTGAAATTCAATCATATCTGCGAAGATTATAGAAAAAGTTAAAAAAGTGAGTGCAGTGGGAAACTAGCCATTATACAAACCTTTTTCTATTATTTATGTTTTAATTGTTAGCCTAACGATTTAAGCGCGGTTCAGACTGTTTCTGAAGTCCGAAGTCTAAAGTCCAAAGTCTGAAGCCTGATGTAGGTGTGAGTGAGCACATGTTCATCCTTTTGTCTGAAGTCCGATAACTGAAATCCCAAGTTTGAATCAAAAGCCTGAAGTCCGATATGGTTGTCAGAAAGTGTAAACAACTGCTCATACTTCAGTCCGCTTCCTAGATCCGAAGTCTGAAGTCTGCTGAAGTTGAAATAGTGTATGAACAGCTGTTCATGCTTTCATCAAAAGTCCAAAGTCCGAAGTCCGACATCAGAAGTATGAAGTACGAAGTACGAAATCCGAAACTCGAAATCGGAGAGGCACGTCGTGGTTTTGTTGCTTTTCTTTAAATTACTGTGGATCCTGAGCTTCCTCAAAGTTTTGCTTTTGCAAGGGTCGGCCTGCCCAAGGGTTGCAACTCCGTTCATGTCCCGCCAGATTTGGCGGGGAATATCACCTGCCGCATTTGGCGCATTCCTTTATTTTGCATCTGTACTGCCTTGGTGGCGAAAATCCATTCCCCTAGCGCCAGCTGGAGGGGGTTCAGGAGAAGGTCGCCCTCCCCTTAAGGCTTTCCCTTCACATTTCTTTCTGTGTCTAGCCGCGTTTGTTCTTGCCCCTTCTACCCCATAGATTGAACAGACCACCCTATCGTTGCCTGTGCCACGGACCGACAGGTTTTCATGTGGTTTTTTAGGTTCGCCTGTTGTTTGAAGGATTCGCAACAATTGTTACACTGAAAAGTTTTCGTTTCGGCCGTCACCCGATGTTTCTGCTTCATATGCACCGCCAAACCTGTTTTTGACTTGCAGACTTGCCCGCAGTGCAGTTACCCCAAGTACAAGTCCACCCCCCTCGTGGGGCCAGAGGTTCCCATTGGCTTAGCTACGTTCCGATTGTCCCATTGGTATTCTTTCCAGAGCCTTTGCCAGTTCTGGATGTGTTCCATTCTTTTGTTCACAATCACTCTCCATTTCCCCCGGTCTAGGGCTACAGTATCAATCTCGTCCGGGTCGATGTTAGCTTCTTTTACCAGACGTCTCCAATAAGCTACTGTATTCTGGTGTTTCGCTCTGACGTGAGGTACAGGTACGTGTATATACTATATAGGACCACTTGCTTCGTTATTCTTGGGTTATTTATTCTCAGTATATGACCGATCCGTCGAATCGCTCTTTCTTCAACTTTTTTCCTGATTGATTCAACTCCCAATTCAGCACGCACATCCTACATGTTTTTCTGGTCTCTCTGCATCTGCTGCAGTGGGCGGGTGGCATTTTCGCTGCTTCAGATATATCAGTAGGCTTTGTATACCGAGGATTGAATATTTTTCAGCTCCGAGGCGTGTCAGGTGCAAGTATGACCATTGGACAGCAGAGCACTCTCCACGCAAGCCTCCGCGATCTTGGCTGGGCTGGATTTTGTGAGACGGCTGCGCTTCAGTCTCTTCTTGACAAGAAACCAACCGTAGGATGCTCTGTTCAGCCGCTGTTTCAAGTCTTCTTTCCATCCAACCCAGCAACCCAGCATGCGTATTCCTGTGCTACCTTCACTGCCAAAATCAAGGACTTCTTCCTTTCTGTTGTTATTTTTCTCTTCCCAACGGTTCATGATTTCTTTCATAGCCTCCATCGATTTCCGACTGGGTGCTCATGATAGGCGTATCATCGGCAAACAAAGAGCTTCTTATTCGGGTAGTGACTGTTTCTGAGTGGTGGCTATCCGGATGTTTCTTAGGAGGAAAAGAAAAGCCTGGGACTCACTTCCACTGGATTCCCGGTTAAATACCATTTATGCTACACCTGCCTTCCTGTTCTTTCTCCCAGATCTAGGAGTCTGGCTTGGGGGTCTCTTGAGATTCACTGAATATACCGTCCCTTTTTGCCAAATACTTTCATCTGTATAGCTCATCCTCTTGCATTCTCATGAAGATTTGGGTTGCATCGGCCGTAGACCGGCCGCTTTGAAACCCGCTCTGGTTTTCGTCCACCAGACCAGACCCAGTTCTTCGGCCCACCGCTTCAATCTCGTCGCCAACACTGGAGCTCGGATACGGCTGATTATCGGTAACAGGCAGACACCACGGTAATTGTTTAGATCCTTACTGTCCCCTTTTTTGAAAAAATGAACTAACAGCCCGATCTTCGTACTTTATGGCCATTTGTCTGCTCTGTTCTGGAACATAAAACGAACCATGTCGATCACTTCATGTTCGACTGCCTCTGTCGCATTCTTAGTAAATTATTCTGACACCGTCTTGACCCGGGGCTGACTCTCGAATTTTGACCCATTCACACGTTATCTCTTCGTCCGAGGGAGCAGCACTTATTTTCTGATAAGCTTCTCTAGCTCTCCTGGTCCTACAGATATCAGTAACGTCGCTTAGGGCGTTACTGATACTCTCCGGTTTTCTTTCGTATCTATCCTTCGTGATCTTCTCAAAATTCTGTTTGTATTCGTCAGCCGAGAAGTGATCGACCCTTGCTACTTTGCTTCTCCTGCCGCCAATCTGCTTTAAAAGACCATACATCGCTCCGGTGTCCCCTCTCATCTGTGCCTGGCTGCATTAGTAGTATAGCGTACTGATCTCAGGATACTTTGGGCGGGAAGGAGTTGGGTGGGGAGGAGTCTATCTTTAACGTGTAAAATCCTCCGATAATCCTGCCTGGCTCCAGTCTAGCGAATTGGGTGGGGAGGAGCCACGCTAGTTGTAGGGTGGAGATACCGGTTTTATTAAATTATTAATTTTAACTTTTTTAAGGGGGTAGTGTCGCGAAAGCAGTCGATTTTGCGCGACTGTAAAACTTGTTCAGTAAAATGTTAGAAATTGTTCTTTCTATATTTTAAAAATCTACCAAAAGGCAAATTATTTAGCCAAGTTTCAGCAAAATTGGTGCAGCATATAGTTTGCAATAATGTCTCAAAGTCGGAAAAATGACGAAAAAAACCTATTCACATTCCATTTTTTAGTCACATTTATCAATTTTTCTGTTTAGTTTTTTTACACAGAATAATAGCACATATGTTGTAGTTTATGCACACAAAATTTAGTGCAGATTACTGTAGCGGCTGTGGAGTAATACTAGTTTGAACTGTGAAGGTGTACTTAAACTGTAAAATAGTAACAGCAATAATGATAAATTGTGGAAAATCTAGACGCTTATTTTCAAATCAGAAGAAAAACGAACCTTCATTTTTCTTTTTTCTTATTTGTCGCAAAAAATTGTGCGTCCACACATGATGTGTACTTCACAAGCTGGCCAATCTGATATCTGGCTTGATTTTTCGAACTTTTATGTCCCTATTGTGTGATGTCTGGCTTACTAATGACGATTGGTCCAAGATATTTGTCAATATTGATAGTGTGATGTCTGGCAGTAATTATTTGATACCATACAGCGTTGGAGTAGCTTCTCATTGCATGTACTACTTCAAAACAAAAAGTTCTATTTTCACAGCCTATGAGCAAAACTGCTTTCGCGACACTACCCCCTTAATATTAATTTTTAAATTTTAATTATAAATCATGTATCTTTCAATGTATTAATATTATTAATTTACTTTTTAATATTAACTTTATTTTTATTTTATCTGAATTACGTAATGTGATGGTTTTGCGGCAGATATTTCTTCAATAACACGTGTGTGCCCGCAGGGCTTTTAAATTTATGCCAACTAGTGGCAGAAAACTAGTTAGGTAGGTTACTGTAGTAGACTACGTATCTTAAGTAAAAATAGCTGTAGCTCAGCAATTATAGGTCTGATTATTGCGATCAATAGTTAATTTTATAGCTTATCATTAGGACTACAAGGTCATATGAAAAAACTTAGTCATACCTCCAATTTATGAACATATGTACCTAGTTTAGCAAACCTAGTTCAAGTTTTTGGCTAAAAACATACCGCACATTTTACGGGCATGGACGATTACTTAGCCGTTATAGAACCGATTAACCCAATCAATACGTCATTGTGTAGCCTATCATTAGTAGTACAAGGTTATATAAAATACTAAGCTCAATTCCTACGCTATCAGTAGTAATGACTATTTTAGTACAATCAAATCATTTTTTCAAACACGCTCATGTACTGTGTGGGTAAAAACATACCGCACATTTTGCGGGCATGGCTGATTACTTAGCCGTTATACGTCCTAGCTAGGCAAGCAACATGTCATCGTGTAGCCTATCACCCGTACTACAAGTTGACATAAAAATCTAGGCTAAACTCCTACTTTAACGGCAAGTATACCTAGTTTAGCAAACCTAGTGCAAGTTTTTGGATAAAAACATACAACATACCGCACATTTCACGGGCATGGACAATTATTTAGTGATTAATTATCCGATCAAGGCAATCAATGGATTATCGTGTAGCCTATCACCAGTACTACACGATTATATAAAATGCTAAGCTCAAATCCTGCTCTATGAGCAGCTACACTAGGTTTTTTGTAACCCCCTCAATTTTGTAAACTTTTCAATTTTGTGTTAGTTAAAAGAATTACTTGTCTACTAAAAGTCAGGCAATGCCCAGAGTCTCACTTTAACATGAAAGACTCTTAGTAGACAAGTAATTCTTCAAGACTACTTTAGGTTCCGTAGTCTATATAAGATACTCTGGCATGTGAAACATTCCCAGAACAGATTTCGTTACATGTAGTATACTTACTTGAATAATTGTGGGGATGGGGCTCGGCAGGGCGGGGGTCGTCAGTCATGGCTTTCTGAAACAACAACAGTAAGTATCTGTAAAATTATAATGTAATATATGTAAGTATGTAAGTTCTGCAAACAACAACAGTAAGTGCATACATCAACAGTAAGTGTAATATAGCAAGTGCAACATGCAAAGTAGAAAGATAAATATAGTGATAGACTACATGCAAAGGTGTTGTGTTACCTTGGGCATATTTGTATGTGTTTGCCCAGGTAGGTGCGCTTGTACATAGTCTGGCAGTGGGGGCATTGGCGGTGCCCGGGGTTGGTTGCGGTGACGACCCAAGGCGTACCGGCTCCGGAACTGCTCGAGGCACTCAGGGCACGTGAAGAGCATGGTTTTCAGAGGGCCGTGGGAAAAAAAGTTTGAAACCCGCGCAGCTGGAGCATGGGGGAGTTCAAATCCACGCCCTTTTTCTCCAACTACGTGCTTTTTGCCGATGCAATTCAAATGAAGGGAGGAGTAGTGTGCCCGATTTTGCAGGTATTGAGGCCCGAAAAAATTTATGGCCTCTGACACACCACGGTCCAAGTTTTTTACCTGGTGACAGGAAAAAAGTGGCGTGATGACAATGTCACCAGGTTCCTGTACCAGGCATTGCACCTTAATGCCAAGAGACCCTAACCACCCTCTCCTGAAGGTGAGAAGAGGACACTCCACCTCATATGGAACCAGCCCCTTCAGGATAACGAGCAATTTACCAAGCTCGTCCTGGGAAACCCCCATCCAAAGCTTTTTTCCTTGGTAACATACGTTAACCGAAGGAAGATGAAAGTCTTCGGTGTGGAAGGCCGTCCCAGTACCAACCTGGTTTGCATATGTCCAAGGTGTAAAAATACCCTTGAACGCAGCGACGTCTCCCATCTGAGCCGATAAGCGACTGAGGTCCAGGTACGGCCTGAGACCCCAACGTTCGCTGATATTCTCAGAAAAGAAGCCGTATTGCATTACCGGCCTAAGGTGTCTCCATACCACGCGAGCATCTTTGCTCTCGTTATCAACAGAAAAAAATTGTTGCGAGCGAGGACTCCCTGCTGCGGTGGCAATTCTCGACTGTGCTGACCATCACCCGAGCACAGGGGCGTGCCCACGGTTTATTGACGGCCACCGGATCCTGCTTCAGGCACTCAACTTTGTATTGAGTGTATGACACTGACACAGTATCCGGACAGGTGATGTCAGTGCAGTGCTCCGCGAGAGCCAGTACCGAGGTACGCCAACGCCACTGCCCGCGAGTCTGGGGGCAGGCACTCCAGCCATAAAAAAAGAGCAAGCAAAAAAAAAGGAAGGAGAGTCCATGCAACTTTGCTAGTGCAAAACATAGTGCAAAACATATGCAAACAGCGGGATAAATAAATAGTACTATATAGAGGTTTTCAACTTTAGCTGTCTAAGCAAGCAAAACGCAAATATAATTTTCTACAAATCAATGTAGTATGTAAATTTAGAGATTATAAATTTAACAAATCTATAATAAATAATGACAGTTAAACAAATTAGTTATCTAAACAATCAAACTAGCAATTGTATAATGTAATTAATATATATTGGTCGTTCATTTGACAGTTAATAAAAGGTAAAAAGTAACGCCAAAAATGTTAGTCACGGCGTCTGTTGCTGATCTTATCTTTTGTTTGTCTAGATTGTGTAGATTTTATCAGTGTGTGTGGCGTGCCTTTTTGTTGTCATCAGCTGTGGTATGGCGTAATTATGTCGTTATTTTTATTATAATATAGTCAGCTTTACTCTCTGTATTAACAAAACAATTTTTTGAATTTTTTTCTTGACGAAATTTATCACATGGCCCCCCTCACAACATTTCCCACGAGAGTGGTCTGACTCAAGGTATAAAAGGCGGTGTGTCAACAGGTCGCGTCAGTTATTACCACCAGCTACCTAGTGAGCGGTCGGTCCATACCTTGCGCTCCGTGATTTCCAGTTAGTTTGCTGTGCTGCCCTACATTGCTCCTCATCATTTACCAGTGCTCAGCTACTTCTCATCATTGCTCCACCTCAACCAGTGTCATACCAATAGTAAGTCATTTGTATTAAATAATTGTATTAATGTAAGTTATGTATAATATGTTAATCCATTAATGTAAGTTTCACTTACGCTTTGATCGTTTCCGTTGGCCATTGTGCTGCAATTATTTTAAAATTATTTAAAAATAATTCTGAAACATAAAAAATATTGTGCTTGTTAATGGGTAGGTGGGGCAAAATTTTGGGCAATGTTGATTGACAAAAATTTACAATATATACTGATAAATAATTAAGGTTGGCTATACAAAAAAGAATTGTAAAAAATTTTAGTAAGGAAAAAATGATAGTGTGAAACTTTTGCCGACTAAAATACTAGTTTATGTGTATACAAAGTTTGTTAGTAAATAAGAACAACTAACTTATGAATAACGATAGAATGTTGTGTAAATTAAAAATTTGCTGTGTATAGTAAAGGTATGGTGTGTAAAATTTTGCAAGTGTTTAATTTGGCAATTTTTCAAGTGAAAAATCGCTTTTTGGAACTTAAAACAACATATTTTGACTTAACGATTCTGACTACGTAAATGAAAAAAAGCAAGAGAATAGGACATCCTGTGCACCCTTGACACCTATTACGTAATTACATAATTAGGTAA
Source organism: Trissonchulus sp. WLG1_4 (assembly GCA_030248245.1). Classification (NCBI taxonomy): domain Eukaryota; kingdom Metazoa; phylum Nematoda; class Enoplea; order Enoplida; family Ironidae; genus Trissonchulus; species Trissonchulus sp. WLG1_4. The sequence goes on along the minus strand of JASANF010015541.1, from coordinate 422 downwards.
TTAATTTTAAAATGAAAAGGGGGTGTTTAATTTTGAAAAATCTAATTTGAAGTTTTTGGATTTGTGCTAGGTCCCACTCCCTGCAATTTTTGAACCCGCCCAAAGCAGCTGCTTGAATAAGCAGTTGCTTCTAACTGGTAAGTTGACTGGCCATTCACAAACACACACGCACACAAACGCAAGCTGGTAGAAAATGATAAATTGCTGCCTACTAAAATGACACGACGGTAAAAAAATTCGGACAAATGAATTTTTGAATAAATTTTCTCGTTTTAGTCGTTTTGTGTTTCCAGAACGAAAGCGGTACCAAATTTTCAGTAACTTTAATAGGGGGAGTAATTTTTTATTGCAACTCAGCCCCCTTCAAACTTTTTGTTGTCCAAACAGCTGCTGTGCAAAACATGTAATTGGAAAGGTCAGTC